>JAOWBH010164465.1:0-11034 GCA_028566215.1 Silene coronaria
GAAGTTTTATGGTCAAAGTAAGATTATGCAACTTAATACAAGTCATTTTCACATCATCATCATCATCATTAGGAGAAGAGTTATTAGCTAACAAAATTGCTAATGATAGCAAATTACTTCAAGGATTAATTTCTTCACTTAATGATTACCAACAAAGTTTCGAGGTTTCGGAAGCTAGTCTCAAAGCCATACTAGCCATACTATCAAGCTCGGAACAAGCATACCGCGAAAACTTGGTTAAAGAAGGGATAGTCCATGCATTAGTGAAGTACATTATGGAAGTGGAAGGCAAAGAAAAGAACTTGGGACCCAAAGCAACAAAAGCACTTGAAATGGTGCTAGAATTAGAAAGTGGGAAGCAAACATTCATAGCAAATGAGGTTAAAAATGGGGTAAAAGCAGTAATTAAAATGGTATTTAGAGTATCAGGAGATGATCAAGGGAGTGAAAGTGCAGTAAATTGTTTAATGATGTTATGTTGTGAATCAGTAGAAATAAGGGAAGCTGCAATATGTGGAGGAATATTGACACAGCTGTTGTTGCTGTTACAAAGCCAGTGTTGTGGGAGAGTCAAGACAAGAGCAAGGATGCTGTTAAAGCTGCTTAGATCCATGTGGGTTAAGGACCCAAAACATGTGTAGGTTTTTTCTGAGTTCTAAAAGGGTATTATTGAAAAAAATGTAGGGTCTTTGTACTAGTTTAATTCTTTGAAGTGGAAATATCAATGCAAGGAAACTAGGAAAGGGATAGGGACCCTTCTTTTTTTATGTTTGTTTGTACTCTTTGAGACCCTAATGAGATGAATTTCGAAAATTTGGTGTCGCTCGGAAATTTTAATTATGAATCGTCTAATAACAGTCCATCTGTAATTCTGTATGAAAAAAAAATCTACATAAAGCTACATGTATATATTTAATCCCCCGTACGAATTTACCTCATTGTAGTTCATTCAGATACAAAGTATACAACATTGCCATTGTTGCTAACATTGTATTCACAAGACCAGGTCATTACAACGTATACAACGTTGTCATTATTGTTAACATTGTATTCACAAGATCAAGTCAATTCATTCTTACGTACAAGGGATTTGAAAACCACGACTTTCAAACTAATAAAATCAATTGGTCATATTTAAAAAAAAAAAAAAAAAAAAAAAATTAGTGAATTGGTAATGTTTTGAAAGTTAAAAAAAAAAAAGGAACATAGTATGTTTATCCAAGGTGAGAAAGAGGACAAATATGACACTAAGTTTGGCCAACCAGCATCCAATAAATAATTAAAGTTGAAGATGACATTTGCAAATTTGTTTTGAGACTAAACTTGATGCAAAAATGCACGTCACTCTGACCATCAAAATCGGACTAACCTCTTGACCATATTTCACATCCCCTTTAATTTTAGTAATGTGATTGTGACCCACCTTCATGCACGCCACAATCCACATACCCACATACCCACATACTAATGTTTCCACCCATCTGTTCCCTTCAACTCTCTGTTGAAATCGACTCGTTTCTATATATGTTGCTGCTATGGCTTCCATTAATGAACAAAGTTCCATGATGAATCGACTCTAATGGAGCTGAAGGCATCCTTAGGACAAAGTTATTCTATTATCGATATCCAACACAAATATAGGCGGGTTTACTTCAACGCTTTTCTTCAACTGTCTGGTCTTTTTCTGATGCAGCATATCAGAATTCAGAATACTCAATCTTTAGTCTCAAAACACAAACTTTTTAGTCACAATCCATAGCTGTAGAATCACACTTATTTCTGCTCAATCCTATCATCTGTCACAACTATGCTTACTTGTTTTGATGCTGTGACGGAGCTTCATGATTCCAGTGCAAAATTTCCTTCATTGCGGCCAACAGTTCCTAATTTCTCAGGTAGAAGGAACCAATACCAACGGGAAGAGCTCTAATTTCTGAACATTAATTGGCTAATCATCTCTGTCTCGAGTTAGACAATCTCCAACTGGCCAATTTTTTTCGTGACAAGTATTTTTGGATGAAGTATAAAATTCATAACAAAACAAAATATGGGAGATTATAGTGAGAAAAATTAAAAGTTAGGAATGAATTTGTGAGCCTCCACAAGCATTTACATACATTGGAGAGAAGCCATCCAAAACAACATTTTGATGCCTACACCTACAGAATTGTTGGTATGAAAGTGAAGTTCCATATAAGAAGACACACACTGACAGTTTTTACTAAACACAACAATCAACTGAAGCCAAGGAAAATTACAAGAAAGCACGACACAGATTATGTTTACAGCTAGTAGCACATAACATGTACACCCGATGAACCTATCAGCCATCCATCCAAGTAAAAAAGGACGCCGAAAAAGGGTATTTCATAAACCTGCAAAATTCTTCAAGAGCAAGCATCAGCAACAACCACTTGTAGATGCATCAGATTCAGGTGGTTTTTGCTTGAAGATGTTTTTCTTTCCCCCGGCTGTACCCTCGGCTATTAAGCTAGGAGTGTCCAAAATCTGCATTTATCGGACCAATTTTCACTTACATTAAACAAAAATTATACTGAGTAATTGTAATAAACCAATTAATTAAATCAATCACTAAACGAAAGAAAATGCGACAAATACAACCCTATAACATATCCTATCTCACTTAGTTTCCCTTTCCCTTCTCATTCATCCCTCCTAACACATCATCAGAATAATTAAGTAATGGGCAGTCAATGTCTTAATTTGTTGATGTATCAGAAGAAATTAAATGGGACAAGGGATGAGACACTCATTAGGAAACAGGATCTTCATTCCAGCTAGAACGTTTAATTCTCCCAAAGTACCAATACCAATGCAAGCAAACTCTAATACATAATAGATACGGAGTATTAAATTAGTACTTATGGGAGCACCATCAGGCTAAGAGCCTAACATTAGATTATACTTGTAAGTGCAGAGTGCAAAGATAAATTAACTGGACTTGTCAACTTGGCGAACAAAATCATAAGCAATTCCTAGAATAGCGACAGCCTAGTGGTTATACTTGTAACTTTGCAAGCGCAAAGTGCAAAGATAAATTAACTGGACTTGTCAACTTGGCGAACAAAATCATAAGCAATTCCTACAATAGCTACAGCCTAGTGGTTATACTTGTAAGTGCAGAGTGCAAAGATAAATCAACTGGACTTGTCAACTTGGTGAACAAAATCATAAGCAATTCCTACCAATAGCTACAGCCTAGTGGTTATGCACACCTACAGAGTTTAATTATATTAGCTCCCAATTATGTATTCAGCTGAAAATGAAAAAAGAAACCAATAGAAATATTCAAAGAAGAAATGTAAAGGTCTTAAGGTTCTAAACTTGTTACAGAAAAGTACATCATTTGGAACCAATACAGCCCGATCACTTATGTAGCAAAGGATCTACCAGGTAACAGGACAAGCCAGTATTTATAGGACAGGAAGTAATGAACACATACTTGACTTGAAATAAGGTTTATAAAAGCTTACCTTCAAGACAAGCTCCTCAAAGCATTGTTGCACATTTACACGAGTCTTCGCACTACATTCAATAAATAGGCATCCATACTCTCTAGCAAAGTCGATTCCTTCTTTCTTTGTCACTACTCTTTCACTTTCCTATCATATTAACATGAAAAAGGTAGTTTAGGTGAGCAATTTATGCATTTCCCCGTAAGGCCAATTAGTAACATAAGCCATGTATATCATAGCTTATGTTGCTCGGACTCTTCAATACTAACTCGTGCACCCATGTCGGATACTCGACACTCGAGCACTTCATTTTAGACCAAAAACACAAATTTTCTTTCATAAAATAGAAGAATTCTGACACTTGGACACGCACTCGTTTCGGATACTTCTAACCAAGTCCGAGCAACATTATTATTTCATAGCTACAAGTAAAGACCAATTGCACATTGAAGAACATTGAGAAAAAAATTGTGAAGAAAAATTGGACTTTGAAGATGAAACTTTCCACAAACCTACATGGACATCTTCACTTAATTTTACTCTGGTTCATAGATATATAGCGAAAAGCTTAGTACTTCAAAGCCCAGACACATGAGTACTTCAGAAAATTAACGTGTCATCCTTAAAGTGGTTACACTTAGTTTTCATCTTCATACCTTCCATAAGTTAAACCAAAGTAAAAGCAGAATCAAAAGACAGGGGGAATGACACATTGACACCATGTACCTTGTCAACTTTATTTCCTACAAGCATCTTAATACAGTCTTGATTAGTGGAGTAAAGGTCAACTTCCTTTGCCCATATATCACGAAGATTGGTAAATGTATCTCTCCTCGTTACATCATAAACTGTTCAGAACAAAGTAAACATCAGAGCTAACATCATGATTTAAATTAGACACTCATTAGGAGTAAATCTGAAACACACGTTCAATGTACCAGGGTGCCTTAAACAATGGAACAACAATTCACATAAGCTATCAGCAACATGAAGTAAGAATGCGACCACAAACACAACTACACTATGTCAAAGAAACCACAGTGGTTTAAATTAGAGTGCAAATTAAAAAACACTATATATGACAGTTTAGTATGTCACTATGTCCATAGTCCATACACACATCTTATGTTTGGATCATAGGTTTAAAGAGAGTGCCTTACGACAAAAGTGCAGTGAGGCGCAAGCAAACAGGCCTCAGTACCCCGTGCAGAACAATACTCCATACAATTTACTTCTTTTTCTAGTTCTAACTCTTTTGTTATTCCTTTCTCCTTACTCCTTCGTCTTGTGCCTCATCATCACAGACCTTTGTCGCCTTGGTGAGTCTCACACAAAAACACCTAAATGCAGGTTTAGTTGCCCAGCCGTCTAGTAGTATCTTTACCCACAATGCTTCACTTCCCTTACCATGGAGTCCTGAGCCCTTCAAGAGTTTTCCAGGGAAAATGTTTTGGAATCACCCCAAACATCACAAAAAAAACGCACTATACACAAGATGCATCTTCCTATGGCGTATCTGACCATGGCGCATCAGAACGTTCCATGCACGGTGCACGAGGATTGTGAAAAGTCTCAGAGGCGTGCGCATAGGCTTGCCATCATGCACCACGCTACCACAAGCTAGTGGCCTAGGATGGTTAAAAATATCTTAACTTGAAGGCTACATAATTCTCACTCACGAGGCATCCAAAGGCAACGTTTCAAAATAGCTTCAAGCTTTACATTCAAACCAATATGACATCAAAACTTCAAAAGCAATCAAATCATATAACCGAAAGAGTCACCTTACCAGCTTATAGGTGAAAAATGGGTATGGATAAAGAGTCAGAAAGAACTTAGGTGTCTATGAGTTGCATTAACAACTTATTCTTACCCAGGGCACACAAGGCATATTTTTAAGGCAATAATACACACGACGACTTGAGAGTGTCTAAATCAAATGAAAATTGCCAAAAAAGGATGCAATGTGTGTTTGATGGGTGTGGTGATGACAACCAATTCAACAACAATCATAAAAGTGGTGCATCACTTCATCTTGATTATTGGGGGATGATTGGTCATAACACCACCAAACGTCTAACACCACACTGATGTTACTTCCACTTGGCTACAAGCGTCAAACACTACAGAGTATCAGTGTCTGAGTATCGGTCACTGCTTTTTATTTATTAAAAAAGCTTTTCTTTTTAAAGGTAGTTTCAAGGTGTCATGTCTTGTAGTGTACAGGTATTGAAGTGTCGTATAAGTGACACGATGCTAAAGTGAAGAGTCAAAATAACATAGTAACGCACCCATGGAGCTCTATATTGGTCACCGGATGTCTAGGAGATTGTGTTAACAATCATAAATTCTGACACTTTTGCTCATGGTAGTCCTGTGCAGAATTTGTGTTATAATACACGCGCGGTACACTCTACCGGGGCATGATGTTAAAATCAAATGAATTGTCAGAAAATATACCTAGGGTTCATATTGACTACGGTGATCAAAATTGAAGCAAACTCAACCAATAAAGCGGTGTATGAAGCCATCTCTAACAATCTCATGTTGAAAGCACACACTCAAAACACCGCTAAGCGGCTAACTCATGCACTCATGACAGAAAGGTAGTTCTAGTGTGATGATGAGTTGTATTAAGAACCTTAGCTTATTCTGACAGGGTCAATGGTGAACTAGAAAGCTATAATTCACGATTGGGCATAGTCATACGTCAACACGGTGAAATCGACTGAAAACCATATAAGACAAGGGCGTGTGATGACTAATAGACTACATTTAAGCCTATATGGTGCGATACAAGTACACTTTAGCAACTAATTGTGAGAATAGCTGATGGTAAGTACCATACTGATGGATTTTGTTGGTTGCTTTAGAGCTCGAAACTAAATGCTGCACAATGCAAAGCAACTAAGCAAGTGTTCCAGGATTGGATAGCCTAAAAAAATTTATACTCACTTCAAGAGTAACGGGTAGCTTCAAAGCAAATGTATGCATTCCTTCCATGCAAACTTTGTAGCACCAAAACCCCACCAAATCCAGATATTCGGGTTTTACGTCCAAGATAGATGTGTAGATCACACCGATTCTGGGGTGTATTATGATTGATGGCTTATAAAAAAAAGCCCACTTGGCTGACGGTAGTGGTCAGCAGTCAGCTCTAAAGCTACGATACCCCATTCCAATTTGATTTTCACATCCAAAACTTGATTGATAACATTTTGTGGACCTTTGTGGAAAGGTTAAGGACATGCATAGCTATTTTATGTTTCCTTATAAACTCTATATATAAAGTACCAGGGTGGCTGGCCTGGAGCGACAATTTAACCCCTCATAATGATACACCTGATCGGGAAAAAAAAAGTATAAACATCTTCTGAAGAGATCCGGCCTAGACAGTGTTGGTCTGTTGGATAAGAAGAACCGTGAACAGTTGCAACCTTTCCATTGAATCTTTTGCGACGCTCGTTATCATTAATAAACTCGGGAAAAAAAAATTGTCTACGATCTGGTTGGCTTAAACATTTAACTTGTTCTAGAGATAGCGCCAGGGCTACTAACATGCATCATATTCCTAGAATCCTATAGCTAACAAATGAGTCTATAATGAATCCTCATTTTTTTCTTAATATAATGATAAATGCAATGATAAACAAGAAAATGATAAATGCAATGATAGACAAGAAGAAAAATATCAATAGGAACTTTAGAAAACTCTTACATATCATAATTTATTTTTTTTATATTTTTTTTTAAAAAAAAGCCTAGTAAACATAAATACACAATTGTAATGTACAATACGAACATAGAGCTATACTACTTGTCAATAAGAATCAAGATCGAAATTGACGGGAGTTACAAGAATATCAAAGGACTATATTGTACACTTGTACTTCGATGTAATTTCAACTTTGGACCAATGATGTATTCTAAAAATTGCTATTAAGAGACATAAAAAAATTCAAAAATTACCCAAGATAACTCCTTGTGCTCCTCTATAGTATGAACTTGTTAACGTCCTGAATCTTTCTTGACCAGCTGCGAGAGAGTACATTTGGCATTATCAAGACAATACATCAGACTTAGTACCTTAAAAATAAATAGATTTGTTGCCTTACAAATATCAATATTATTACAAAGTAGGTCCTTAAGCTCTTGCTACGTCAGAAGATGACAAGAAAGCAAGTTGAATTAAGTTTATACGCCTCAATCTCAAATTAAATAATGTAATTCTCTAAACAAAATGTAGGTTTTGAGGAAATGTTGAAGGAGTAAATATACGTCCACCCTCTCTTATATGTGGGACTCGTGCAATCACAATGACAGCTTACTATAGAAATTGTAGCTGACATGTAACATCGGCATTGACAGCATAATGTAACACTAATAAGCTCATACAGAGGCTATTACAGTCTTACTACTTGACTGATGAGCCTACACCGTGAATGACCATATGCAGACAGACCGCAGACGTATTTTTCATAGAGTAATCTGTTTAAAAAAGAAATCACTACGTAGTTTTACAATTAGACATTCAATGGACAATAATATTTGCATGGAATAAGATCAAAATCAGTAGTCAGCTACACAAATATGCAACCAACCAAATACCAAATATAAATCGTATAACAAAGGCTTTGTGATTATCTAGGAGTAGCAAGATGTTACCTGTGTCCCAGATAGCAAGCTTCAGCTTTTTACCCCCAATGTTTACATACTTAACCTTAAAGTCAACACCTACAAGCACAACATGTATTATAAACCAGTCTATTTAACAATATTTAATTCTAAACATAACCCCCTCACATTTCTCTAATTAGACACTGCCAGTTGTTAATATTAAAAAAAAAAAACTATTGCATTTATTAGTAACCTCTCACATTTGTTCTACAACAACGCAAATTAGTATAACACGGTGAGCCATGAACTTCACCTTCAAACACCCTTTTCCAGGCCACAATAAACCAGGCTGAATTATTTTTCACGCTACATAGAACGCAAGGTTCTACACTAGGAGAGGCAGAGGCAGCAGATCCCAAAATATCTATCCTTAACAATGACGGAGAGGAGTAAGAACAAAGTTAAATTCAGACTCAGAAGATACAAGATACTGAGTTTTTTTTACTAATGTAGTACAATTCATACAGCTTTCATTCCTTGAGTTGTAGTAAAAAAATGCAGAAAGATCCTTAATTCTTTTATTAATGTAGAAGCAAAGCTGTACACTTCTAGTTTTCTAAGATTTTTGCTGAATGCCAATGCGTATATCAATACAAAATTTAGTTTTAGAAGGCGCAAAGAGAACCGAGGCGACAAGGCACGTGCCTTAGAGACGAGACGCAAGACATTGTTTTTGTAAACAAAATTGTTATATCAAAATAAATTTTGTGCAACTTTGCTTCAGATTTCAAAGAAGGTTAACATGTTAAGGAGTAAAAGTTAGGGTTAGTATGCTAAAGAGATGGGCAGAATAAAAGAACTAAAAAATCCCATGGTAGTGCGCCTTGTAGGCTACACTTATCTAGCAGGCACACATGAGGTAAGTCACATGACTCACACAGCGGCCTTTTGGTTAGTGCCTCATTAGTCTCGGTCTTAAAAGCGTTCAAAGGAGCTTTTTTTTAAGCTAAAAATACAAATAAAAAAAGACTATCCCTATACAACTTAGCACAAGAGGGAATGGAAGCATAAGAAATGGTCAAGTTTTCCGGCAACTGTTCTAATTGCACGCTAACATTAACGCATGGAAGTTAAAAAGATTTGCCCATATTCTAGCGTCCAAAATGGTGATGTGATTCTCAGAATAGAAATGCTGCCTGCATAAGGTACATGCATCGCTATTTGCCTTTGTAGGTTATGAAAGTCTAAAAGCCACGATAAAATATGTAGCTTAGTTGCAATTTTCAGCTACATGGAAATATGGAATCTCTCTCATGACCTCGTAAATATGCATATATTACATTCCAGTCACCTTAAATGCATTATCAAACATTGCCTGAATTACTTTCAGGAATCTGATTATCCACCTTCACGGACTATGATCCCCTCGATTTTTCTTTCCCAACAAAGGTACAATGAAAAACAATGTGCAACAAATGATTTTCGCATACTACACCCACTCTCCCTTATACGCAAATTTCGTTCAGGGCCATGTATTCAGCAGCCAACATTCTAACCGACGGATTTATTCACACATACGTCCAACATTATCATTCAATGTAATTCAAATCAATGGCAGAACAAGGGGGCTATTAGGAGCTCTCCTATGCAATGCAGCTTTTCAACCCTCGATTTTTTCCTACATTACCCTATTGCATTACTACTCTAACTTAGTTTTTCTATCCATATTTTAACCCGTATCTTTAAACCCTGTTTCCACTCCACTGTGTCAGATACAGATCCACAACATCTTAAACGCAAACCATCACCCTACACCGTCAAAAGAATAATCCAAATCTCACAATACTCCATCCGGCCTCCATACCGGTCAATAGTTATCATTGTTTGAAATTTCCATTATAAATTTCAGTACATTAACATCAACAACATTAAATTACAATAGCAACTGACAACAACAAGGAACAAATCATCCAAAAACCCTACCCCTAACCCTAACTCCGATTTGAGCAAATTGAAATAAGAAAATAGTCAGAATTAGGAATTAAAGGTAAGGTACCGATAGTAGGAGAGAGATCTTCAAAAGTATCAGAAGTGAAACTCAACAAAAGACTACTTTTTCCAACACCGGAATCTCCAATCATCAACAACTTGAATAAATAATCGAATTCCAGCGACGTATCCATCTTGCATTTGTCAAATTAATAGTTAGATCAAAGCTATTTTCTTATATTAAAAATTAAAAAGGAAAAATAGAGATTGATTGAAGAAATTAAAATGTATTATTACCTGAGGGTTGTGTTGAGTAGAATTAACAATCCAGTGTTGAAATGGATTAGATGTGTAAACGAATTGAATTTAGGGATTTGATTTGTTTTGAAGAGGAAAAGTGGAAACTGGAGAAATCAAATAGAGTGCACCGCACCGCCAAATTGTACCCGTCGAGTCTTCTACGTTTAAAAATTACATGCCACGCCTTCGTCCCAAGTATGCATCTTTTCTTGCCGACTTAATTTCAATTTAAGTTCAATTTCATTCCATTCAATTCTGACCATTCGATTCATCTTTTTATAAACTAGTTTGTTGCACCGCGCGCGCGGTTCTCAAGGCATTTTGATTGGTTAAGTTTCATTTGCGTGTTAGTGCTTCCTTTATGAGTGCGTCCTTGGTTGTACATATTTAGTGCCAATTACCGCGTTGCTCACGGAACCCCAAGATAGTTTAGGGGGCGTTTGGTTCAAAAAGTGGTATGAGTTTGGAATGAAGAATCATACCAGGGTGGTATGGGGTTGGAACTTGATTCCAAATACCATGTGTTTGGTTCATTATTGGGATCAATTTCATTCTCATACCTTGTGTTTGGTTTGAAAAAGTTGGAATTAGGAATCAAATTAAATGTTTTAATCATCTTATTAAAACAATTTATTATATATGGTCTAAACTA
>JAOWBH010164476.1:0-11031 GCA_028566215.1 Silene coronaria
ACTCTATACATTAGTCTATGTCATGACCTTATTTATTGTCTTTGATATTTTAGTTTCTTAATTGATTTATTAAATCATTTATTTACCATTCAAATTCCTTGATAACGTCTTCATTTATTTATTAATTCGCCGAATTACCCATTATCTCAAATATACGAATCTAATTAAGACTTAATCAATTTTCCATTATCATTTCATGAATCATAATTGGGTTTTTAATAATAGTTTGTGCTTATTAAAGTGATTTGTGATACTGTTCACATAGGAAGGTGACACAACATTAATGAGACAAAGTAAAGGTCAAAATACGGTTATTTGATAATAATAAAGCTAAGGAGAAGTTAAAGAATGTCATGATAAATAAATAACTAAAAAGTTTAGGGGTACAATGTAGAATATAAAAAAGACAAGGGTACAACATAAAAAACTGAAAAACTCAAAGGTACACGATAGAATAAAAACAATTGTTCAACCTCGAACTTGTGACCAAGAGTTGTTGTAATTTAAATTTTTCCAACCTAATAAACCTTTACTTATGATTACTCTTGATAAAATTCAAAAGACAATGAATTCCTAGTCTTTACGAGATTTTTAGTTTAAGAAAAAAATCTATCGCCTTCTATTTCTATGATTGAAATAATTTTATTAACAAGGTCTCGTATTTGTGCCTAATAAACAACATTCTTAACCATCAAATACAAGTTTTAATTTCATGTCAAATTTGTTATCACAAAATTCACAATACAAATGAAATCTCAAATGTACCCATCGACTGAGGGGTGTCCCTCTCACGTTAACGTTATTGAAAGACCGTCACACCCGATAAATTTAAAGTAATTTATGCATTAATTTGTGGGCGTGCAGATGATTGATCCATACTGGCCAGCAATCCCAGTAATGCTAGTATACTACTATGCAACTCACCCAACCTCATCATATAATCCATGGAGGTCCAAAATTGTTATAATTATGACATCTTTATGGAGTTTAAGGATGTCTCATAATTATTTTCGTCGTGAAAAATGGCAATTTGGTGTTAGAGAAGATTGGCGTTTCTCTGATATGCGTCAACAGTATGGACATAATTGGTGGTGGGTCTCATTTCTTAGCATTTACTGTGCACAACAGGTATTTCTTCTTTTTGCTTATTACTCATTCCGTCCGTCTCGGTCATTTGTTTACGTTTTTATTTTTGTTGTAAGGGGTAGTTTAATCAAAGTAAATAAATGATTGAGACGGAGAATTATACTTAAATTGGTGTACTGAAAGACTGTTACTTGTAATTGATTTACTGTAGAACTGTGGTTTTTAGGTGATTGCTAAAGTTTAGTTATGTTTAGTGAAATCTTAAGGTAAAGTTGGCAACTTTCAGCAAAAATACGGAGTAGGTTGATTACTAGGTTTAGAGTGAACTTTGGTAAAGTTGTTATCTTTATAGTGAAACCTAATAAATGGGGGTCATTGGGGACTTTGGGGTTGGGATAGTTCTTTCCGAGTCAATTTGGGTATTTTGCATTAGTATCGGTTTGGGTCATTCCGAGTGCATGTATGTTATGGGTGCTCTATTATCGAGTCATTAGGAGTATGAGTTAGTTCACCAGCAAAATTTGGGACTGGTCGGGCTGTGTTATTTTTTGGGTCATTTTCAGGTTGATCAGTTCAGGTGTGAGTCGGGTCGGATTTAGTCAGTATGGATTTAGTCAGTTAAGTGCCTTCTGCTATCTTGTGACATGGCTAATGGTGCACATTCATGGTGGTCATACCATTAGTCAGCCTGAACAAGGGTAATGGTGTAGTGTGGGTCAATATATTTGCTTGATGGGCACCAGTGTAGGATTAGCCTATGTGAGGCTATGTCCACCCTACATCGCCCCCACTGAGATACTGACATCCCTACAAGCGTCTCTCACTAGTTACTCTTGCAAAACCACTAGACTACTAGCGGCCCTTGAAAGAGGGTGCAAGGGATAGGGGGCTAGTGTAGATGTTAACTTTGACCTATCCTGAGCAGGAAAGTATTAGTACGGTCTTTATGCGTGCGCGTGCGTGCTTATCATTATGTTTAGTTCATATTTAAGCATATTAAGTTCTAGGTACATCTATGATCTATCTAATTATTGAGAGTTCACATGAATTCTGTCAATTAACTTCCTTGTTAAACAAAATTCTGAAGAACATTGTAAGTTAGTGCTTGACTGCCATAGATGAAATTTGATATAGATGCTAATAGGTCAGAATTTCGTATATTAATGATCTAAAATGTTTATAGTTATAAGCAGAATTTCCTCTCTTTATGGAAGACTTAACTGATTGGTATTTGACTATTTGTCCATGGATTTTGATATAAATGTCGGAGTGTGATACTTAATTTGGATATGAGTATATGACATGATCTAATAATTATAGTTTTCCATATTTGCGACAGATCTTTATGATGGGAGTAACCCTACCTTACTACATCATCCATACTGTTGAGGCACCTTGGAGCATTTGGGACCTTGTTGCCATTGCTATCTGCTTGACCGGTATGATTGTCGCCTACTATGCCGACACTCAGCTTCATGAGTATAGAACACAAAATGAAGAGCTGAAGGCGTCTGGAACACCCACCATACCCATTTTGCAGAAGGGGTTGTGGCAGTACTCTCGGCATCCAAACTACTTTGGGGAGCAGTTATGGTGGTGGGGACTTGGTATCTTGGCATGGAGCCTCGGACAGCGTTGGATACTTATAGGTGCATTGGTTAACACCTTGTGCTTGTCTTATGTGGCTACTTTAGTTGAAGAGAGAATGCTTAAGCAATCCTTCAGAGCTGAAGCATATAGAGAATACCAGAAGACGACATCAGTTTGTATCCCGTGGTTCAAGTCATCATCCCTTGAGGAGACAAAAGATAAGACCAGTTAACTTACTTATGTTCTAATGATAAAATCACATGTACTTTAGTACCATAAGTTTGTGTTTATGTCTCTACTCCTTTCTTATGTTGTATCGTGATTGCTGCTTGTCTGATAGATCAATTTACCCTAAGCAATAGTTAGAAACTCAGAAATCTGATGTTTCTTGCAGTTTTCTAAGTGTGCGTAAATTAGCACATCGTAGTCCTGTGAGTTGTGACTAGTTTTGTCTTTAGATTCTTGGCTATGTAGCTAGCTGTTAGCAATATCATTTTCACTGGTCGATTAAGGTATCGATGTGACAAAAATCAGCTTTGTCACCAAATAAGCGGATATTTGTGCATTCCTTTTAACCATGTCTATATCATGTACAAGGGCTCTTATTTGGAAATTAATCTGCATTTATTGTTCCAAGTGTAATATCTGATTTTCTTTGTTTAAATGTGTAACCTGAGATTGACTGATCTCGGTCAGCTTAGGAGAGAACCAAGTATGGAAGTAGCTAGACAATTAACGTATAGGTTGTCCATTGCAACAGTGGCATTAACATACTGACCTTGACGGAAAGAGTTTTTTGGATTCCTTTGGTTGTAATATGTATGAAGGAAGACAAACAGTGACAGACTGGAAGTGACAGTTGATAGTCTTTCAGTAAGAAACACACTTCCTGAAAGTTTTATGCACTTTCCTGCTTGGTGCACAGCGTTCACTGGAGAAAATCCTTTGTGTCTATGATAGTACAAGTCTGTTGTTTGGACCCCAATCCAAGTTACTCAGAATCAATGAGATCAAGCGCTCTAGGTCATATGTTCAATCCCCTTCCCCTTGACTGTGTACCTCATTTGACACACACACAAAAAAAATCTGTTACTTGGCTATACTACAAGAGTAACACGCACAATAGAGCACAACACAGGCGCAGGTTGAAGTGCTGGAAACGGCTATTTTGAAAACCAGTTTCTATTTTTCCCCAAAATGTCCTTTTCCAGAGCTTATTTTGATATGCTGATACATTTAGTATACATAATCTAACTCCCTTTAGCTGATTTCCCTCAACATAGTGGTGAAAGGACTAACTTTACCAACTTTCAGACCGCCTGGTTATGTCACTATGACTATGGAATATGCACAATGTTCTAGAGGAATAAGAACAATAACTTTCCTCAAAGCCAAAGAGTGCTAGAGTTTAATTTGGCATTTATTATTCCAAGTGTAATTTTTGATTTTCTGTCTTTGCATGTGTTAGAATTATTCTGAGATTTGACTGATCGTGATCAGCGTAGGAGAGAACCAAGTAGATGGAAGTATTGCTCGACAATTACGAGTAACATATAGATACTCAATTGCAGCAATGGCTTTAACATACTGACCTTGGATTCCTTTGGTGAAGACCAATTGTGATAGACTGATAGTGACAGTTGATAGTCTTTCAGTAAGAATCACAATTCTGAAAGTTTATGCACTTTCCTACAATGGTACACAGTGTATGTTGCTCTGACTCGGGTTACGAGTGTCGGACACAGGTACACACCTAAGTGTCGGACTCGGCATGACTGAAATTTTTAGACACGGGGACCCTGTACTAAAACGTGATACGGCTGCGGGGACACTTCTAAATGCAAAAATACTTTTAAAATTTTAAAATATAATACTAAATGCTCTGTAATCTCGCTCCTATACTTTTGTGGTGGTGAGCCTCACTAGTTTAGTGCTGCTAGCAGAAGTGTCGGACTAACAAGTGTTGGGTACGGAATCCATATCCATATTTATGTCGTGTCGTGTCGTGTCAACTCAGGTACGGCTCTAAAGGTGAAGAGTCTAAGTTACCTAGCTGATTGACTGGAGAAATTTCCTTGTGATAGTAAAAATCTGTTTTTCAGGCCCCAATCTATGTTACTCAGAACCAATGATGTCTTGGCCTAGTAGTAAAGACCGAACAGCCAAGATCACATGTTCAATTCCCTTCCCCCTTGTATTTCATTGACTGTGTACCTCATTTCACATACAAAAGAAAAAAAACTATGCTACTTAGGCTACAAGAGTACAATGCACAGTTTTACCCCGAAGGTCCTTTTTCAGGGCGTATACTAGCATCGAACATTTCACCATTCAACTAGCTATTTCCCTGCGCCTCTACTCCCTCTAGTGAAATGGAACACTTTGAAATAGCTTTTTTTGACATGCAAATTCATTTAGTATACATAATCTCATCTTTTTGCTTATTTCCCTCAATGTAGTGGTGAAAGGATTAACTTTACCAGCTTTCAGACCACCTGGTTATGTCTCTGTGTCTTTGGAATATGCACAATGCTCTAAGGGAATAAGAACAATAACTTTCTTCGAAGCGAAAGAGTGCTTGAGTTTAATCTGGCATAGATAGTATGTGTGATTGTGGGTATTGCGTTCATGTTCATCTATTTCTATTGAGTCAAAGAATTTATTATTTAATTATTTTTGTCTCTGATATAAAATGGACTAAATCAAAATGACTCGTAACATCATTTGAGCTCCCTTTTTCTTTGAAACAACCTCTCTGTTGCTTCCTGCAAAAGGAAACGTACATCCGACCCTACTTATCTACGGAGTTGTTATCTCGCTTTGACAGCAAGAGGCTCTTTATACACAATGGGATAAAATTAGTGACAATGATGTAAAATGTGTGCTTGTGTTACAATTCTATGAAGTAGTTAGTATTTTTTTTCACTAGATATGACATATTATTCTTGAAGTTGTGCATGAGGCTGTTAGTCTTGTTGTTGTCCTTCAAAAATTTAAGAATATGATTCCATGCAGAAAGGGTATGGCTAGTTACTTACGTACACTTAAATTAGGTTGGAGTGAATTTCCTTGTTTTGGTAAAAGTTTAAACCTGTACAGTCATGATATTTCTTGGAGGCTATCAGGCTAATATTACTTATTTTTTCTTACTCTGTGTTTCTCATCCAGTCATTCATTGTTTAGAGTTACTTTCTTCCATCAGACTGTCATTTCACTGAACTTCGACACATGGGGTTGCCGGTTGGACATCGATACCCAGTCATTGATAGACATAACGTAATTCAAAAATCCCGACTTGTTGCCAAATGCAATTTAATGACAATTCATTTCTGACTGGAGCGAAAAATTCACTGTTTAATTTTATAATATGATGAAGTAAAACAAAATGGGCAGTGAACGACATGCTCTTCTTATAGTGTGAAGGAGCTGTCGATTAGTACAATTCTTGAAGCAATCTCTATTACGGATAGTTTCATAACAGTCTCTTTGGCGGGGGAGCGTTTGAGTTACTAACATGCCAAAAAAAATGCGGGTTTTTGTAGACCAGTGACGAGTACTCAACTTGTTGCAGGGGAATATGACTAAGAATCAAGGGGAAAGTAACTGAAACGGAAGTTAACGTGTGTTAACATAAAATTCTTGCTAAATAAGGAAATTTAAAGTACATGGCTAGTCTGTGCATGTTTAGTTCTTGCCTTTGTTACTCTTATTTATACTGCAGCAACTCTACCGAAACTTTGTTCTGTAAACAAATACACCAAAGAAGAAAGGAAAAGTCTTTCTTCGAAATGGCAGGATGTCATAAATGGAAGCCTGTTATTGTGATTCTGGCTGTTTACTTTGTGTTGGCTCTATTGAACATTTTGTTTAAGAAGGTTATTGATGAGGGAAAAAGTCAGTTAGTCATTGTCTCCTACCGTCTTATTGTCGGTGCAATATTTTTGTTGCCTATTGCCTACTTCTGTGAAAGGTAATCTTTGTTTAGACTGTATACTCGGTGCTTCTGTTGACTGATGTTAAACATCGGTTTTTGCATCTCAAAATGCAGTCTTGTACTCATGTCCTAGTTTTAATGGAATGAGACTTGTCTTGCAGGAAAAGCGGCTCCAAGCTCACAATTTCAATCCTAGGCCACCTCTTCTTCAGTGCTCTAATGGGGTAAGACAGTATATTATGCATGCTGTGACCTATATCTTTTTTATATTGGACCTCAAGATGACTGTTTTCTGTTTTTTCATTTTAAATTGGAGTCGATGTCCGAGTATTCTGAATGCAATTCTTATATCATGAACTATATGTCGAGTGTTGCAATTCTTGATGGAAATTTTATTGTGGATTTTTCTCCTGCAACCTCCGAATGTTTCTTAAATAACGAGTACGGTTGAATATAATCCGACTCTGTATCCCGCGATAGGATGAAAGCATATGAGGCATTTGGTTATTATTGCTGTCATCATGTAGCAATTTCTATCTCTCAAGTAACATTTGGAAGGCCATAACATGTACAGGGCAACGCTTACTCAGTACCTGCTGCTAGTCGGGATCCAGTACACTTCTGCTGCGTATGCAACTGCCTTCACCAACATTGCGCCTATCTTCACTTTCCTTCTGGCTTTACCACTCAGGTGAGCTCATCATACAGTCCTTACTTAGTCTACTAGCTAAATAGTGAGGCTTGTATGAGGCGGTCTCTTCATTTTATATTCTCTCATAATCATACCGTTAAATTAGGTCCGAAAAACTTGACTTAACTAACCATAATAACGCGAATATTACCCTAATTGACCGGATACGGCCTGCGTCGACCTGAACTTTAACACCCCCAAACTGACGCCTACTTGAATTGATCAGACGCGTAGCCAATCCGAATCACTCATTTACCATTTTAGTTAATTATGTTGCTCTCACATATCAGAGCGTCTCATACTATAAGTTTTTTTTGCAGGCAGGAAAATGTAAACTTAAGAAGAAAAAGTGGGATTGCTAAAGTATCAGGCTCACTAATTTGCATATGTGGAGTAGTTCTTCTAATATTTTACAAAGGAATTCCTCTGAACCATACTGGAATGTCTAGTTCCAACCACCATGCTTGTAACTCAAATCTTGACGGACGA
Organism: Silene coronaria; assembly: GCA_028566215.1. Classification (NCBI taxonomy): domain Eukaryota; kingdom Viridiplantae; phylum Streptophyta; class Magnoliopsida; order Caryophyllales; family Caryophyllaceae; genus Silene; species Silene coronaria. The sequence goes on from JAOWBH010164476.1 coordinate 7,791, forward strand.
AGAAACTGGAGTGTTGGGTCGTTATTCCTGGTTTTAAGCATCTTATGTTGGTCAGGATGGTTTCTTATACAAGCAAGAATTGGTCAGATGTATCCATGCAAATACACAAGCACAACTGTGATGTCGGCTATTGGTGCAGTTCAGTCAATATTTCTCTGTCTCGCCATCAACAGGGATACTACTGTCTGGATTCTCACAGGGAAGCTTGAGATCATTACTGTATTATTTGCAGTGAGTTTATTTGGACTAGACCTCCTTTTCCACTTTATATATACTCGTAATTTTATCACTGCTTGTATCATAGTTATTGAACATTACGATTTACGAATGGAAAATGAAATACCTCTACTGGTAGTCGTTTTGGTACCACCTTAGAACCGACTGTCAGCAATCTGCTGATAATTAATTTTTCTCATAATAAAGCAAAAGTAGTTTTTTTAGATATTATACAGGGAAACTTTTTGACAAGACTTTTTGGCGGATACCTAGTGCTTACTGCTTAGTTTCTAAGGAGTTTTACGATGTTATACAGTACATACACGTGTTGGCCGATAGTAATGGAGATAATTACAGGGAATATTTGGATCAGGACTTTGCTATGTCGGGATATCATGGTGCGTTGAACAAAAGGGACCAGTGTTTACAGCAGCATTCAGCCCTTTCATACAGATTTTTGTAGTGATATTGGATTTTACCATCTTTCATGAACAAGTTTATATCGGAAGGTCAGTCGCTTAAACTTTTTCTTTTTAAACTCGACATACTTCTTGATGGCTTGATCCATGGTCATGTTACTCAGACACCTCATTTTGACAGCGCATCACATTGAGACACAAGAATACACAGTTTTCATTTTAGGTCAATAACACGGTACTTGTCTTATATGAACCTTTCTTGGTTACAGTGTTTTCGGATCAGTCTTGGTCGTTTGCGGTCTATACATTCTACTGTGGGGTAAAAGCAGTGACAAAGACGCAGTGGTGAATATCAGCAAACCAGCCGAGGTTGCAGAATGCAATGGAAGTTCTGCGCCTTTGACTACAGTTGTATGACATGTTACACTAGTTAGCTCTACTTCAAGATGTTTCTCTTTATTTCTTTTGATTGAATGACTTCAGTACGTAGGATAACATATACGCTAGTCTTGAGTGTAAACATCTAAGGCAACAAATTAAATTTGTTGCGGCGTTTAATTTATCCTGCAATATCGTCAGTATGTGTTTGAAAAACTTCAAATTATGATCAACATTATCTCAGTGTATCAACGAGTGGTGCAATGAAACAAACCGTCCATGCTATCACTTGCTTGACAAATGAGACGTCTAAACTATTATAAAGTCGTTGTACCTAGTTCAATAGTCTTATTACCGTATTTACTGTTGCGAATCAGTTAAGTAGTACAAATACTCGTGCGAGGCGCTCCTACAAGAGTTTATTATAAAACATGTTCTTTTAACAACTGCTTTTACCCATCAATATGGTTACTCCGTATATTTGAATCCATTTTACATTAACTTTGTGTAAAACCGTCTTACACAAGACTAACCGATTACGTTATGAGAAATGAAATATCATGGACCTCGCAGCCAGTTAATGGTTGTACTGGTATAGAGTAGTAATTACAGCATCTTAATTAAATGCGTCTGCAACTTCCTCTCTGTCACAAAGCTATTGGTGGTAAAAAAAGGCAAAACGTGGGAGGGGTTCACCCATTAAATTGCCTTCAGTACCTCGAAGGAGATTGCCCCAACTGTCGGTAGGGATACTCCTGGTCAACACCAAAAAAAAAAAAAGTTGGTGGTGGACTTCTTTCTTCCTTGCTGTATTACTCTACCAATTTTTAGAACAGTGATGATTGTATTAGCAGTTTCTCATTTGTGACGGTTTTTTTTTCGTCACAAGTTGTGACGGAGAACGAAGAAAGCATCCTCCTACTTCTAAACAAGCATAGTTGCATCACTCGCATGATAAGCACATAACATGTAAATATATGACTGAGACGAAAAGAAAATTTGTGCTAAATGAGTCCGTGACTATGGATGTTATCTACAAAAAACAATAATAACCTACGGTACATGTTAGCTCAAAAAACAATAACACATGTCATTTCATACAACGATTTTACGCAAAACTCGGTACTAATTAAACTGCCTAGTGGTTCACTGTGGATTCTTCCCTTGAGATACCATCCAGTCCAAGTTAAAAATGAAAGCAATGCCATAGTTTTTGCACGGCTATTTCTTATGACAGCAAATGTTGACTACTTGTGTCTTTTTTGCCCCACTGCCGTAGCGTAATGCCGTATATATCATTGTAAGATATATTCTTGAGGTATAAATGACGACACCCCACTATATATTAGGGACTACTAATATTCTCAAATATTCGTATGTAGTCAATTAATTACACAACTTGGATGTACATGTACCATATATATTGATGTCTTCAATCTGTAAAAAAAACTTTAGAATACCAAAAAAAACATTACACAAATTGTCGGACATGAAATTAACTGACTCGAAAATATGAGATTCACTAAAAAAAATAAAAAATTAACTTAGCTAATTTGTATTAACAATAATGATTAATATTAGAAAAAAAATTAATCAGAACCTTTAGATATGCTCTAAAGTCTATACCAAACTTGATTCGTTAGACTCGGGAATATTGACTCGATCAAAATGACTTGCATTTCAACTTAATTACCCGTAATTGAAATTAATTAAGTATTACCCGTTCGCATAATACTTAAAAGCATTTTAGGTCTAACAGACGTATGACTTAAATCGTTGAACTCGGTGACTATATACGAATCCCATCTAAAACTCGACTTGAATGACCTACATATCCGGACACAAGTGAGAAACCACCCATAAAAAAGGAAGGGAGTCTAAGATTCTGCAGTGGGACCACAAAAGTAAGAAGGGCATAAATTGAGCAACACGAGTTGTCGCATTTCTGCTTTTCTTAGCACTCTTCTATTCTTTGTTTGGTCTTGTACATTAAATTGCATGTCACCAGTGGCCTGGCTATGCGGGTCATACTCATATAATGCAATGCGATTTGTGTATTTTCTTACGTAAAATATCTTTGATGTACGCAGCGGCGGATCTAGGGGGTTAGCAGAGACGGTCGTCCCCGCTGAAAAATGAAAATGTCGTAAGTTTTAATTAAAATTTTTAATTTTTTTTCGAGTCGATCTTAAGACATTACTAGTTCGTCCCCGCTGGAATTTTTTGTC
>JAOWBH010164487.1:0-11031 GCA_028566215.1 Silene coronaria
ACCAGGAAACGCGATTCATTTCTCGGTTTTGGCACGAGCTTCAAGAGCTAATGGGGACTACCTTAAAGATAATTACTACATTTCATCCAGCTACTGATGGGCAGACTGAGCGAACTATCAAGGCCCTAAAGGACATGTTGAGAGCTTGTGTGATGAAATTTGGGTGTTCTTGGGAGGATCGCCTTGATCTGATCGAGTTCTCTTACAATAATAGCTATCGTACGAGCATCGGGATGACAATTTTCGAGGCCTTGTACGGTTGGAGGTGCCGTAGTGCGGTTTGTTGGAATGATAGTTCCGAGGCCGTGATTCTAGGGCCGCACATGGTACAGGACATGATTGAGCAAGTGCAAGTGATTCAGTAGAAGACGAAATGGCACAGGATCGGCAAAAGAGTTATGCCGATTTGCACCGTCGCGATGTAGAGTTTGAGGTGGGTGACAAGGTCCTCTTGAAAGTGTCACCAATGAGAGGTGTGATGCGATTTGGCAAGAAAGGGAAACTTAGTCAGAAATTCATTGGACCATATGAGATTTTGGTCAGAGTCGGGGAAGTAGCCTACCGTTTGGCACTACCACCGGCACTGGACCGTGTGCATAACGTATTTCATGGGTCTCAGTTGAGAAGTATATTAGCGACCCGTCTCACGTACTTGAGGCTGAGACGATTGAGCTCGATGAGACTTTGACTTATATTGAAGTTCTGAAAGAGATCTTAGACCGGAAAGTGCGCAGGACTAGAACCTGTGAGACGACATTGGTTAAAGTTATGTGGACTAATTATAAGGTAGAAGAAGCGACATGATTAACGTAGGAGTCGATGAGGAAGCGCTACCCTTATTTTTTTGATCAGGTATGTTTGGTTATGAGGACGTAACCTTATTTTAGGCTAATGATAGCTCAACTTGTTTTAGGCTAATGATAGCTCCTACTTCATATGCCTCCATATCGTGCTTTTCTACAATTGTGAACTCGTTGAGAAACGCCTTGACCCGGGTTTCGAAAATATCCATATTTATTTTTGAGAAATATTTTGTTAAGAATTTATAGAAGAATACGATTTGTGATGAGAATTGTGAGTATAGGGGTCGGAGGCATCTCCTATGTATAGCATTTCGGCTTTCCAAATTTCGCTTAGGAAGTAACCTTCTGGAGAGAAGACGCAGTGTCTGCTGCGCCTTCAGGAAGGATCGCAGCAGTGGTTGTGCCCTTTCCTAGGGCCCTTTCGCTGGAAGTTAGTTTCAACCACTTTTCATATTTTGTTTTTGGCATGTGTTTCCTATTCCTATAGGATCTGCATATGCAATTCCATAATTTTCTTAGAATTTGATTTCCGACAACGATGGGACCCACATTTCGAGACATTTCCGCGACATTTTCGACTTACCCATTTTTTTTGGGTATCACTCCCCGTTGCGGGTCGCAATTTCTTTTGCAATTCAGGTCGCCCCATTTAGCGGGCATTTTTTTCGATTTAGGCAACGTTTGCATTTGATTGTTCAACCAACATTCAATCAATCAAACACTTGTACTGATTCAATTATTGTGAATATTTTCAACTTTTAGTTGCTTTACGTGATTATATGTGTGTTATGTCATTTTTATTTTGTATTTTTTTGCGGCATAACGGCTGAAATATTGCCTAGTCAAACCTGTATGTAAGCTAACCTGCAGGAACGCTTCTCCCTACAAAGCTCCAATGGCACGCAAGCCAGATATATACATCAGAATCAAGAGTTATGTACAACAAAAAGGCTATATAAAAATGTTCGGACTCATATTCATCATCAAACTCAAGCGTCATCAAACAAAAGGTCATCTAACTCCTCCTGGAAGGCCAAGCGCTCCTGAAATTTGACAATCTCCGCGTCATGAGCCTTGAGCTCTCGCTCCAAATGGGCCAAGTCCTCTCGAACCACCGGCAAGTCTGCCTCTAGCTCTCGCTCGCGCTACATGATGAAAGAAGGGTTATTATAACATGACGCGAATGATATCGTTGTCAAATGAAAGTGAAAGAATAAGAAAGCTGTTGCTCTAAGGCGGTTAGCCATCCGCCATAGCTCGACATGACTCGACGGTCGCGCCAGCATTCCGAGTTTAAAATCATCAAAGACATGTTCATACATATGACAAAACGAAAGTAAGACTCTATATTGGGGCTTACCCTCCTGACGACGTGCTGCCACTCGTCAAGCCTAGCATTCGTCACCTCCTCCGAGAAAGTGTCTATCGTCGTATGCACCACCGTACCAGCAACGGGTCCAGGGTACTTCAATGGGTCCAGATAAGCTGGGAGCTCAGCGCCCGCCTTGTCAATCTCCTATATACAAATATATCAGTTGGTAGATAATGGAACTAAGCAATGGATGTTCAAATAAAAGTGAAAATAATCAATAAGTACCATAATCGACCAGTGAGCAAGCCGTCTCTAAGAAAACTTAGAATACTCCAAGTTCGGAAGCAATAAGGCATCACTACTAGCCCCAGTCATGTCCATTGTACTCTCGGCGATAAAAGGGTCCCTAAACATCGTCCGCAGTGGATCGATAGGGACAACGAAGTGATCACTAGAGCACTGACGAGCTAAGCGCTCACCTAGGTACCAAAACGGTCCCATAGGCATCGCTAGGGAAAGCCTACATGAACTCCTAGGCCTAAGATAGTCAACTACAAAGGTCGGAGCTCTTGAATAGGCCTCTCATGGCCTCGTTGTCCACTAATCCAATACAAAGGCGGTATGAGATGATGAAATGAAAACAAAATGAAACAAGGAAGAATAGAGTAGAGAAAATTTTTCCCACGTTATCCATCTTTAATGCATTCACCTGCCTCCTGTAAGTGTCATATGAAGACCGATGGCTCTTCTTTCGGCAGATGATCCAAACCCTCACTACAGGATATTGTCGGGTCACATCCGCATCCCTCGCTGGGGAAAAGTCGGCGAAATGGGAGTATAACCAAGCCTGCAAATGCCAAAAAGAAGGGTTATATACGATCTTTCGTTATAAAAAGAATTTTCATACTCATATATGCTATCATTCGTAATTTCAAAACCAATACTCGAGTTCCAAACATGAGTATTTCTACGATCTTCGTCTTCTTCAGCAACCGATTCTGCTGGTTCTATTCGTTATTTTAAGATGAGAATCATTTTCCATCTATACGATCATTCGTTCTATTTATATAAAAGTGATGAAATGAAATGCAAAAGATAGATGGTATACCTCCAAAATGAGCCTAGGACCAACGGTGGGAGGAGAAGTCCCCTTCTCGATTAGTTCGGGACGGACTATGGCCCTCATATATTGTGTAAGGACCTCAAAACAAGGAGTAATCCAGTCAAAGCGGCCCAAGCTATCCAAGTCAGCCAAATACGGAATCACTTCGTCTATAGTCGCTCCCCTAGTCACCGAGGTAAATCGATGACAAGAACCATCATAGCCACAAACGAGCTCTCTGCTCCAGTGTACACGCCGGAGGGGTCACCCCATCCCCGCCAGTAGCCATATGAGTTGTAGATGGCCCTTAACGTCATTGTAATCTCTCACATAGGAACTGGGAATCAACCTAGGAACCCTAACTGCGGCCTTGGGCAGGTTTCAGCCTATCAGCCTCCTGGCCTCCGTCGAGTCGGCTCACATAGCCGTCTCGGGCCACTCATCTCTTCCTCTCCGCAACGAAGACTGGAGAAAAAAAAACAAGAAGCAAAAAAAAAAAAGTAAACGGAGGAGAAAGAATTTTACCATGCTCATCGCTGCCTGATACGACAAGTGGCTCTCCGCGACGCAAATAAGATGGCAACCATCCCATTTCTCAGCCCAACCCGGACCCAAAGCTAACTGACGGCCCCTACTCCTCGTCCAGACTCTTTTAGGAGTCTCCTCTATCTTCTGAGTCTCCGGGATTCCCGTATGAAGCACAAGAGAAAGCTCTATCTCGTACTCGTACTCCATAATGTCATCGTCACGACCCGAAGTCGAAGCAACGTCACCTGCAACCAAATGGTCAAAAACAAGAGCAAAAATAGCGATTTCGTGCCATTTTTCGAGCCAAATACATTCAAAGTCATCATTTATGTTCATGCCACGTTCCTACGTGTCTATGACAAGCCTCGTATCATAGGTAAGTCGAAAATTTGGCAGCATTCCGTTTATAATGTGTACCATCTGCCAAAAGAAAGTGTCCCAGAGGCGCGACAACAAGCTGCAAATTTGATCATAAAAAATGTTTACCCATAATCACGGGTTACCAAAACAACAAGTTTCATAAAAATCCGACACGTTTCGGATCATATTCGAGCTCTATGAGCGGTTTTGTATAAAATCGTCTCAAGCTAGTTTAAATTCACCTATGGTGGACAAAAATGCGAAGTGAATACATGTATATGCTCCTAGCAAGGCCAATTACACATTCCTAATGTCAATTTCATGAGATAAATTTGTTTGGGATGAAACCCCCAAATTTTCGAATTATGGGGATGATGAACCTTAATTTCTACTTCAAATTCAAGCTACAAAGAAAAAATTAAGCAAAGACGGAATACATACTTGGGTTAGTCATGATCAATGGCGAGGTTATGTGTGATTTTGAAAGAATTTTCGAGTTTTTTTGAAGAAGAATATAGAAAGTTTGTGTTTTGAGAATAATGAACAAATTTGCGCCTGAAGTTCCTGTTTTGCTGAGCTTGGGCAGACTCGAGAAGAGTCGCAGCAAAGGCCGCGCCTCTTCCTCAAGTTGTAGCTCTTGCTGCGCCTGTTCCCCAGCATGTTTCCAGCAACAATTTCATTTCTCGCTTTTTGATAGTTCGTTATAAGGCCATACCCCTTAGCAATTATTTAATCGAATTTGTTCATTCGAATTTATGTATTGGGATATTTTAAGGATTTTTCCTATTCAGACTGGTCTTCCGATCTGGTTTTTCCACAGCGGATATATCCCGGGATGTTTTATCACGAGCATCAATTATTTCCGCAGCGAAAGTTCATTGGTTTTGACAAGTCATTGGATTTTCTGACTGTTATCATCCTCAGCAAAGTCCGCTTCATACTGACGCAAACCGACTGAACAAAAGACAAACCCAACATAAGACGAAAGACAATTCAACACAATAGAACAAGAGACATCAGACAATTTGACACAAGACAATCCCGCACAAGAAACTTGACGCCAGACGAAATTCCTACCACACATGCATCTTCACACCAGACGAAATATTCAATCCATATCGGCAATTCAACGCCAGATGAAATCCTTTTAGCAGAGGTCTCAGTCGATTTGACACCGGCAAATTAACGCCAGATGAAATCCTTTTAGCAGAGGTCACAGACGATTTGACGCCGGACGAAATCCTTTTAGTAGAGGTCTCAGGTATGTTTCTTCTTATGGCTGTGAGCTTCCTTACGCCATAGCCCAGGTTGTAATCTTCAATTGACCTGCGGGCTATACTTTGACTTTCACCTTCTCCAAGCCTCAGTGAAACTGGGGGCTCTGTAGATACCTTATTTGTGCACCTCCCGACAAACATCGGTGATGATTGGGCCGCATGTTTAGCATATGGTGCGATTTTATGACATTTAGTAAAACCGTCGTCAAGCGGTAGCCCAAATACTTGTATCCACCCCTTTGTCGTCATCTATGTGCCGATATGGTCATTTTGACAGTAATTAGAATTCATTTGGAGTCTGGGTCATAAAACCGTCTTCATTTTCTAAAACAGTCTCAACCCGTCTCGAAATTCTGGAATTCCTTCGCCAAATAATACTAAATTATTATTTTTGTCAAAATATATTGCCTTGCGAAATAAGGAATCCGTATATGTTCCTCATTCCAAAACCAAACCGTAAAAATCTTTCTTAATGAGCAGGAAACCACTTAGAAGAGCCGCAATGGCTGCTACGCCTTCTCTCGGGACTGTTTCCCAGCTGTGTCCGTCTATCCTAAACCCTAACTCGTGATTAGTATAGAGGCCCTCATACCTCGTACACTTCACGCGAGTGTTCACCCCTTCTCTTCTCTCTCTTTGCATTCTAAACCATATGCTTTTGCTATCGACAACAACGTGCTTGATCTATTCGACCACATTAGCTTAAATCATTTCGAGTACCCGTCACGTTTTGCATGACCGAACCCTTTGACCACTACACACCGACTTAAACAACAATACTTTAATTAACTTAATTTCTTTGTTAATTCAAAGGCATCATCATAATACATTAATTGAGTCGAGTTACCACTAAATGGTATTTTTAGTTAAATATCGCATCGCTAACATGTAAGTCTGAGGGTGTAATCCCGTAATTTGTAATTTTGTAATTTTATTTCATTGTAATTTTCCTATTCACGTCATTTAGATACCAAATAATCACTTTTTGTTTATTTAAAATGCCTTTTTAAAACGTTCTCTAAGAAGTCAGCAGAGGAACTGGCTGGAGAAAGGACGCACCGGGGGATGCGCCTTCTGGAATTGACGCAGCACTGGCTGCACTTTTTCCAGAGGCTGCCTGTCCTCTGGTTCCTTCTTCTTCTTCCTCGAGCTTTTTCTGGTTTCGTGTTTTGTCTTATTTTCCAGATTTCTTCATTCTTTCCTTTTAATTTATATTTTCCAACCTTTTTTATTTTATTCTTTTCCGACTAGAATCATCGATAATTAATATCGATTGATTTCCGTCATTAAAACTAAATCCGGGTTCGAGAAGTTCGATTTTCAATATCGAATTCCTTCAATTCGACTATTGTACTGTACTCCACACCGCCATGATTCCTTACTTTCATGCTCTATAACTTCTGTCAACATTCACCCATCTTACTCTCATTCCTCTTTTTCTACTACACCGGACAACACCAATTAACAACTCAACTCATTACTCCTACTACCTAGCTCTTCAGTAATTCAACTTAATTAGGGTTAAGATGGGATTAAAGCTGAATATAAACTAATAATCGAAACTTATAAAGAGATCGACGCAACAACGGATGAAAACAAATGAACTATCGCGAGATCCTTTCTTGATTGATGATTAGGGTGATTAGGGAGGTGTTTAGGGAAGCTGATTAGGTTAGAAATGATTTTAAAAAACGACGACATAAATTTAAACACCCTTCGTAATTACCCTAATCAAACCGCGTAAAATAACTCTCCAGACCCGGGACTCAGTCGAGTATAAGCAGTACTCGCCCGAGTGCAGCCTACTCAGTCGAGTGCCACACGTACGCGACCGAGTGACTACTCTCTAGTAGCCACCTAACACTGTCAAACCTTACTCAACCAACACACTCGGTCGAGTACTCCCTACTCCACCAAGTGCCTCTATATAGAAATACGGAATATTACAGTCTTCCCTTCCTAAAAACAAACTTCATCGTCGAAGTTCACACTCAGTCACTACACAACACAAATCCTCTTCCCCTATTCTCAACACCGTCTATAACAAACTCCATATTACCATAAAATACCATCAATACTAGAACTAATGTACCACCAACACTGCCTTACTATCATACTGCTAAAAAACAGTTCCAAAACCAATACAATTCACTAAGAAAGAACAACTGCCAAAATGAAATATTACACGCACGGTCCATCAAAGTTGTCTGAATGCAGGTTGGAGAAGTGGCACGGGCACGGCGGTGGCCCACCTCACGAATGTTGAAGGTGTGCTCCCGGAAAACGGTGTAATACTGCAGAGGGTACGAAAGGATGTTTGCCCTCCCAAGGGGCTCAATGGGTACCAAGGTCCCCTCCCCCCGTGTCGCGGGAAATCTCATATGTAAATCCCCGTCCACTTTCTAAGCAAACCTTCCCGCGGGTAAGTCTGCTACCCAATGCATATGCTTCAAAAAGTCTAAATCTAGGTAGGGTACCTCATCTAAAACGGCTAGATCGTTCTCCCATAGTACAAAGCCGCACACAGTCATGGCTATTCGGGTGACTATTACCCCACAATCTAAGGTGCAATGCACCTGCTTGGTCATTCTTCCAAGGGCCAAGGCAATGGTCGATGTAGGGTTGAAACGGAAGGGTTCTCTCCATTCCGGGTTAAGGTATAAGCCTAGCAAGAAAACCTCCCACGAGTTGAGTTTACTAAAATCATCTCACCCAAAGAGAAGGTAAGTCATTTGTCTAAGGAAGACACGTAAGGCCGGGTGCTCCATATCGGACGCGTTCATCGCGATCACCTTGGTATTCTTCCTCTCGTTAATGTAACAGACAAAGGTAGTAGCCGACATCTTCTTAGGAAGATCATCAAGATGACCCTCACTCCTAAGAGCTACGTCCAGGGCCTCGGCATATTGGTGGTCACTAAGGTGGTATATGGTGTTACGGATTCGAAAAGTGACCGAATAATCCGATTGGTCGTAGGTAAATGAGCTTAGAAATTCTAGGGTAAGGTTTCGGTAAGAAACCTCATTCAAATGGTATATACCCTCCTTCACAAGCCCTCACAAAAGGTCAAACATATCCTCTCTTACCCCCAAAGTCACCAAAGCGGCGTCCGAGACGCACCTAGTCGCATTCATCTTAACTTGGGTCAAGGCTAGGAAGGTGTTAAGGTGATCACAAGTAAACTCAATGCCCGGGAATCCCGGGGCTTCAAGTCTACGAGCTTGACGATTTTCGGCTCTCCTTGACATGCTACAAAACAAAATTTAAGCACCACAGATGAATAGGAGATAAGAACTCGAAATTTTGAAAATCGGTCCAAGAGATTATAAGACAAGAGATGTTGGTGGAATAAGAGGAGCATGAATTTGACATGTTTATCAAGGAAACAACAAGTTATCTAGCACGTAAATCTTTCCGGAAAACAATTTTTCCTCACAACTTACTCGTCCCCTATAGAATCATTAACTTGAGTTTAAACACTAGACTAAGAAATAATCACCTTTGTTTAAAAATTTTTGAAACATGAAAAGTCAAATGGGAATTTAGAAGCATGCTTTAACACACTTTAAAACTCAACAAGGTAATTGAAACATTTTTCATTAGAGGTTCAAGCATTTAACAACATTGATGATGGCTTATCTCAATATTGATGAAATTAAATACCAATTATATTATTAATCATGTTCAAGTTGTTTCACGAAATTCCTTAGTCATAATTAGGGAAACAATTATCAATACTTGAATACAAAGGATTGTTCCTTACAAAACTTGAAGCTTTTTGTTTACACTTATAAAAGTCCAATTTATACCACCTAAACTTAAATCAAAATGTGTATGGATCTGACCGGGTCTGTTATTCAAGCCCTGTCTGTTTATATTATGGCGAGCATAGCTTGTGGTCTTGTCAGGGGGTCCAGCTGGGTGATCCTTTGGGTCCTTTGCTTTTTTTCTTTGATGTTATATCCTTTGGTTTGTAAGATCATGGACTCTTTCGACTTGAGTTTGCAGGCTTGGTGCTTAGATGATAGCATTATCGTTGGGGATACCTTGGTTGTGGGGAAGGTCTTAGAGCTGATTATGGAAGATGGTCCTCGATTAGGTCTTCATCTTAATGTCAGTAAAACCGAGGTTTTTTGGCCTACGGAAGATCCCAAGAGCAGGCTTCCTGGTGTCTTCCCCTCCGCTATCGCTAGGCCGTTGCGTGGTGTAAAAGTCCTTGATGGCCTTGTGAGTGTGTGTCATGATTTCAGCAGTGATCTTGTTGTAAGGAGAGTGACTAGGACCATCGAGCTCATGGATTCCGTCGCTATGATTGATGATCCACAGTGCGAGTTATTGTTACTTCGGGCTTGTACTGGTATTTCGAAGCTTTATTTTGCTTTACGTACTTGCTCGCCTTCTGTTTTTGAGCCGGCTAAGCTCTCCTTTGACACGGCACTTCGTGCTCATCTAGAATGTATTATTACCACGTGTGGCCCTGGGTTTGGTGACTGGCAGTGGCAGCTTGCCACCCTCCCTTTTTCCTTGGGAGGGCTTGGTGTCTATGCGGCGGGAAATGTCTTACATTATGCTTTTCTGGCATCTTGCTTACAGTCCACTGATTTGCAGGCTAAGCTCCTGCGCGCCTCTGGTGTTATGATTCTTGGACTTGTTTTTGATGCGGCTCCGAGTGTGTTTAATGAGTCTGACTTTCTGTGTAATCCTAGTGAGATCGCTGCCCCCAAACTTATGAAGAAATTGGCAGGTATATATTTTGTGAGGGTTGTTGCTAATGCAGAATCGGTTTTCTCGTTGACTCCTCGACATGTTGTGTTGTGGAAGTCTCAACAGGGTGGTCACACATCTGATTGGCTACGTGGGTCACTATTTTTAGGTTGGGGCAGACTAAAAACGGTAGGACTTACCGTTGTGTGCTTAGCTATAGGATGGGTATCCCTTTGTTCGCAGTGCCTGGGCCGTGTTCTGCTTGCTCTCGGGTCTTTGATAGGGATATCTACGGGGATCATGTTATGTCGCGTGCTGGTGCTAATGGCATCAAACATCGGCATAACCAAGTTTGTGGCACCCTTTTCGACATCTGCTTCTGATCCGGTACCTCTGCTGGTAAGGAGGTGGATATTGGTTTGATCGATGGGCATGACAGGTCCTTGCGTCCCGCCGATTTACTGCTTTATTCTTGGGACAGGGCCCGTGACGTGTGTATGGATCTGACCGGGTCTTCCTCTCTTAACTCGGTCTGGGTTGTCTGACTTCGTGGCCGGACGCGTGGTGGTCGATGCTGCTCGGCGCAAGTGTGCCAAGTATCGAGATTTGTGCGCAGGGCTTGGTTATGGTTTCCTGCCTTTTTCTTTTTCTTCGTTGGGAGAGTTGGAGATGGATCTTATTGCCTTGCTTAGACGGATTCAGAAATTTTCTGTATCCCAGGATGCTGGGACTCGTGCTGCTGCTTTTATTTTTACTAGACTTAGCTTTGCGATAGCTAAGAGAGTGGGCACCCAGATTGTATCTCGGTTACCCACTAATTTATTGTAAATTTTGTTATCATTATAATAAAAGTTGCCCCCTTTTTTTGTAATAATAATAATAATAATAACAATAATAATAATAATAATAATAATAATAATAATAATAATAATAATAATAATAATA
>JAOWBH010164498.1:0-11030 GCA_028566215.1 Silene coronaria
ATAGTATAGATCTATAATGTTAGATTGTATTTTAACAACTAATTGCTTGTTTATGCTTAAATAATGTTAATAAACAACCTTTTTCCGCCATTATTAGGGTTAAAAATGAAGACTTGGTGTCAAAATTTTGCTCCTAATTGAACCACTCGAAAATTTTGTTTTTGTACCCAAGTGTTACATTTTTGATGTTGTTGTTGTATTAATGGTCCAACAAAGGCTCAACCTTTGTTGTCGTTAAAACTAAGGTGGAAAATTTCGAATTTCAGCATGGGTCATGTCGAAATTTTGAATTTTATGCTTAAAAACTCATTTTAATGGTCTTAAAAGGCTTTAATCGTATTGGGTAATGTTAAAACCTTGCCTTTCACTACAAATTAGACCCAAAAGAGGCCTTAACGGCCGAAATTTTTGGTGTTTACAGGAAAATTGTGTCCTCATGTTTAAATTTTGCTTAACTATCTTAGAAGATTGGAATATGGCCTAATAACATGGTGGTGATAGCTAAATTGAGAAGTGTTTAGAAAAGTTTCAAGTTTTTTTAAAGGAAGACTATCGATATAAAAAGGAATTTAACGACGCATTTAGCTCAAACTTTTAATGATTTCCGGAAAATGGGTTTCCTGCTTCAAAAACCTCGACAAATATTCAATAATTGTATGCGATTTTGATCAAAATTGACATTTTCGAGTATGAATAAACTTAGGAGTTTTAGTGGACCACCCTTTAAATACTCGGGTGTTGATAAATTTTTTCTCAAATTGGGCTAAGAGAGTAGATGGATACTTGAACATGAGTAAGGACGCACCTTATTAATCAATTACTTAGGTGTTGAGTCAAATGGTCAAAGACAATGTTCATTATTATGCTCAACCTCCTTACACAAGACCTCGTTGACTTATTGGATCGTAAATCATGCTAATTGTATTTCGAACTTCTTGCTAAACTATGAGTATCTAGTTCTGCGTCGTAATTATTTGGATTTAAGCCTCCCAATTGTCATTAATTAACACTTTCATGTTTTAGTGGTTTCGAACGAAAATGGTTAATTCTTGGTCCGCATTTTTAATTCAAGTCAATTATCCTAATTGCCAATAGCGAGTTTCTTTCAAAAGTTTACATTATGTATTAACACAATGCTTTCCGGACTATCATACCGATTGAATCCAAGAAAATATTGAAAGAACCCTATAATCTCATTATAGAGAAAAACCATATCTAATATGATTAAAAGGTTTTACTAATAAAACTAGGTGGATGTTATGCAAGCAAAAACGATTTAAAAGGGAGAAGGAGAACATTTTTCCTTACATTGTGAATGGAAAGTAGGGCACGAAATAGGTCTCCTTCCTATTTCGTTCTTGAGCCCAAAACTTGGATGAACACTTCAAAAATAGCCCCCAAAATTGAAGACCTCCTCTTGGTTGTACCAAGGTGAACCTCTTAATGTGATTTTATAATTTGTTACTAGAAGAATAAAATCACACCTTAATATTACTCTATTATTCTTAATAATAAAATGATTCTAACTTATTTTCTAAAACAAATTTTAGAGAGATTTTGAATCTAGAAGAATGGTGTATGCATGAATGTTTTGTTGCTTGAACAAAACAAAATAAAAAGGAGAAAAGAAGGAAGAGGTGCACGGTGGAGTGGGTGGGAGAAAGGCCCAATGGAGGCTCTCTTAGAAAAGAGAAATTGTTCTTATTAAGAACACCTGCATGCTTTGTCCCATCAATTAATGTGTTGTCCTCCACTAACAAGGCAATCCGTTTTTCTCCTTGAAATGCGAGCCCGTCACAATTCATAATATTCGTCATTAATAATATATGTCGATATTCGGAATATACGACAATTTAATAGAATATTAAACAATTTAAAATTCGTCTCGTAAATTAATTACGTATCTTAACGTGATTAGCAATTTACGTGTATATTATTAATTTCGGACTATTTAAATATAATTCACAACTTCTTGTAATTATATAATACCATTCGTAATAATCGTCTCGTAGACGATAATTAAATATCACAATATTAAGGTTTAATTAACTTGTATCATAATACAATTAATTAAAATATCAATTAAGAGTGTTACCCTTTAGGTATGACCTTAAGGGATCAACTGATCACCACCGTCATACGACAGTAATGTCAAACTCTAGACAGCCAATCATTACCGATTAATGTTGATCAGTTGAAAAAAGTAACTTTCTCAATTTGTATTCATAACATAAGATTTAAACATGTGATCGCATTATTGTCGAGGACATTACTCCAACATTTCACATTTGTTTTGGTTTTCGAGACTTGTATCTATAATTCTCTAAACTTTTAAACTTATCTATCGTATTTGCTCTCTTAATTGTTGTCTCATACACATTTCCTTCGGAAACCGAGATGTGTAGCACCTCTATTAGCTAGGAAGGCATTGCTAAAGGCTAGTTAATTAATAGGGGTGATACAAAGTCGGATCAGTGCAACGATTTTGGAACCTAAAAAAATGAACTCAATGAATATAGGTGTCTAAAGATGAACCTGGTTAGAGTTGTTAGGAGCTCATTCCAAGGCTTGGCAGACATCTCAAAGCCGCACCTTCGCCCTCTCAACCAGAGCCAATCACATTGGGGTGGGGTAGATTGGGTATTAGTTGATGTACCATGTATTTGTTGCAAATACATGCTCTTTGTGCATGAAAGATTGAATTATGTGGTAGATAATTAGTGAGGAAATATATATGGATGGTAGTAAACATGTTTATGTGAGCTATGTTGGGTAACTATATATATGTATGTGCATGTTGAAATGTTAAATAAGTTGTTATGAAAGAAGAGCATTACCAATGTGATAGTTATCGCCTTGTGTGTTATCATATGCCGTATCCATGTTAACTTCTCATAATTTGCGAATAGAAACATGCGACGTAGGGTTGTGTGTGAGTGTGTGTGAAGTCAAGGTGTATGTGGGAGTCCAAGGGTTGGACTCAGCCTAGTGTGGTTAGAACTCAGCTGAGTGATGGGCACTCGACCAAGTGTCCTATTACACTCGACCGATTGGTTTGATTTCCAGACCTAGGGAAAATCCCAAGAAGTTATACACTAGACCGAGTATAGGGAATACTCGATCGACCGAGTGTGAGATACTGGATAGTGTCCCCTTGCACTCGACCGAGTGGGCGGATTAGCAGAACTAAGAAATTTGTAGGAAGTTGTGCACTCGGCCGAGTATGGCCACAAACTCAACAATGTGGCATGTGGTCGACCGTGTGGCCGTCTGGTACTTGGCCAAATGTTTAATGGTGCAACGTATGACGACGTTTATCTAATTAATTGAAGTTAGTATGCCGCCAAGAAGAGCAACCTCTACATTCGGAGTAACACCTCGTAGATCGGATGCGGAAGTAGAAAGGATCGTGGATCAAAATGAGGCCTTTACGGAAGCATTGAAGAACGTGACCAGTAGAAGGGAAGTCATAGTTGATGCCTCATCCGTTAACACGGCCATGACTTGTCATCGCCCTACTAAGTACGATCGAGGTAGATTACCTAATCTTTTTGACAATTGGGTGAGAGAGATGGAGAACATCTTTTAAGTGGTGCATTATCCCGAGGAGTTGAAGGTGGAGAAAGTCGCCTTCGATCTAGAAGGATAAGCGGAGCTATGGTGGTATAAATAGAGGGAGTATAAAAGACTACTACAATAGTGTGGGGGATGTTTTTATCCCTTTGAAGAGATTCAAGTCGGAGATGAGAGATGAGTTCGTACCGGAGCACATACGAAGCCAACTTAGGGCGGATTTTGATAGCTTCGTGATGACAGAAGGAATGACCATGCCAGAATACTATCGCAATTTAAATGAGCTACTTACCTATTTGGAGGATCTCCATTTAAGTCAACAAATCTTGGCTCTCCGATTTGAGAAGGGTCAAAACTTGAAGGTCCTTGAGAAGCTACCGGCAGGAGTGTTGAGGGACTTGAATGAGGTCTATGCAAGGGTCGGGCATGCGGAAAGGATAGTGAAATGGCCAAAGAGTCAAGGGATAAGGTCAGGGAAAAAAGGAAGGCCGAAGGACAAAGTAGCGGATCACACCAAAGAAGGCCTGCCTTCACCCAAGCTAAGTCATACCCGGGAGGTTTGCACTTTGAAGGGAGTCCTAGGCCAAGTGGAAGTGAAGGAAGAGACGCAAGAGAGGGTGGTGGTTTAAGGTGCTTCAATTGGGGAGGAATTGGTCACACGAGATATAATTGTACAAGGGCCGCGAAAGGTCTAAATCGGAGGTTTAGTCAAGGGAACTCCTATCAAGCTCCATCTCAAAGCATGAAAAGTAACTGAAACACCAACTCATGGAATACTCAAATAAACCTAAGCTTCGACAGTGGAGGCTATAATCGCGGCACTTCATCTCAAAGGCAATAAAGTGGAGGGCAATAAGCCACATGAGTAAGGCCAACTACCACCGTAAGCATCGTACAAGGGGGACAAAAGACTAGAGGCAAGTTGTTTTCTATTGAGAAGCAAACCGTCGAGAAGGATGCCCATGTTGTCTCAGGCACTTTTCTTGTAAACTGTCATCCTTCTTTTATCTTGTTTGATTTGGGGGCTACTCATTCGTTCGTGTCTAAGAGTCATATGTCGGCCTTAGGTTTGGGGGAAGGTGAGGTGATAAGGGACAAAGTAGTGTTACCATCGGGGGAGTCTGCTGTATGTTCTAAGTTGTTTAAAGGAGTATTGGCAATCGTGCGGGAGGTAGACTTCCTGATGGATTTGTTCGAGTTTTCCTTAGAAGGACAAAGAAGGTGTTATTAAAGGGTCCAAAGGGATTAGAGTGTCTTATAGAGGCTTTGTGGTCAAACCAAAAGTTAAACTTATTACGGTGTTGACTCTAAAGTCATGTTTGAAGAAAGGTTGCTCAATGACCTTGTGTCATGTAAGAGATATTAGGGTAGAGGACTCCAAGCTATACACATATCCATAGTCAATGAATTTGTGGGTGTATTTTTGGAGGGGATACCCAGATTACCACCAAAGAGAACGGTTGACATTAGCATGGACTTAAAACCGGGAGCGGGATCGATCTCTAATGCCTCGTACCGGATGGGTCCAAAGGAGTTTAAAGAATTGAAGAAGAAACTATGTGAGTTGTTGGACATGGGCTAAATCCCGACAAGCCCTTCACCGTGGGGAGCCCCGGTACTCTTTGTGAAGTAGAGGGACGGTAGGATAAGACTATGCATCGACTATCGGGACTTGAACAACGTCACTATCAAAAACAAGTATTTGTTGCCTATGATTGGTGACTGATTTGATCAAGCGGAGCCGGAGTGTTCTCCAAAATCGACTTAAGGTTGGGTTACCATCAACTAAGGATTAGGGATGCGGATGTTCCGAAGATCGCATTCTGATCTAGGTATGGGCATTATGAGTTCGTTATATGCTGTTTGGGTTGACTAACGCCCCGACGGTGTTTATGGACCTAATGAATCGGGTGTTTAGTACATATTTGGATAAGTTTGTGGAGGTATTAATAAATGATATTTTGGTCTAATCTAAGAGAAAAGAGGAGCATAAATAGCACGTGAGGTTCGTATGACAAACATTGAGGGACAACCAACTTTATGCTAAGATAAGAAAGTGCGAGTTTTGGTTGGAGAAGGTTGCTTTCTAAGGACATGTGGTGTCTAAGGAAGGTGTGTCCGTTGATCCTAGCAAGATTGAGGCCGTGTCAAAGTGGGAACCATCAAAGAACGTCGCGGAGATAAGAAGCTTTCTTGGGTTTGTCGGGTACTGCCGAAGATTCGTGAAGGACTTGTCCAAGATAGCGAGACCTTTGACTTCCTTGATGAGAAAAGAAAACTGATTTAAGTGGGACGGGAGTTGTGAGACAGCATTCCTAACCCTAAAGGAGCGCCTCACCATGGCTTTGATCTTAACCTTACCGGAAGGGAGTGAAAATTTTGAGGTATACACCGATGCATCAAAGAACGAAATGGGGTGTGTGAATAAAACTACCCTACGCACGATTATTTAGAGCTACGGGCGGTGGTGTTTGCCTTGAATATATAGAGACACTACCTTTATGGTACGACTTTCAAAGTATTTTCCGATCACAAGAGCTTGAAGTACATCTAACTCAAATGAAGTCGAACATGAGGTAAAGAAGGTGGAAAGAGCTTATGAGGGATTATGATATGCAAATCATGTACCATGAAGGAAAGACAAATGTTGTAGCAGATGCCTTGAGTAGGAAGTCGGTGCACTTGTTATGTACCGTTTTGTAGCTGATAAGATTGAAGGAATAATTGGGAAAGATTAATATCCACGTTATCCAGAAGGGAATACCATTAGTGACGTGATTTTGGAACCCGAGTTGTATGACAAAATCTGGGAAAAGCAAGCGACCGATCCGAAGACCCAAGAATGGAAAGAAGCTTTGGGATGGAATGAGTCGTTAAGGTTCGGTTTGCATGCGGATGGTAGCCTTATATTTGAAGAGAGATGGTGTGTTGTTAATCATGATGAACTCAAGAGGAAAATTATGAATGAAGCCCATATAAACCTTACTCGGTGCATCTGGGTGACGAAAAGTAATACAAAGAATCAAGAAAATGTTTTGGTGGGCGGGTAAGAGGAAGGAAGTAGCGGAGTTCGTGGCAAGATGCTTGAGATCCCAAAGAGTTAAAGAAGAACAAAAGAGACCTCAAAGTAAAGTCCAACCATTGACGTGCCTAAATGTAATTGAAAATCAATATTAATGGACTTTATTTTGGGAATACCGAGAACTTCAAAGGGTAACAACATGATATGGGTGATTGTGGACCGCCTTACTAAATCTGCTCGCTTCATACATGTGAAGGACACTTGGAGTAAAGTGGAGTTGGTTAATTATTATAGGGAGCATGTGGTGAAGCTATATGGCGTGCCTAAGGACATTGTGTCCAATAGAGATGCACGGTTCATATCAAGGTTTTGGCAAAAATTGCAAAGTTCCATTGGTACCAAATTGAATATGAGTACCACGTTTCATCCGGCAACGGATGGGCAAACACAAAGAACCATCCAAACTTTTGATGACATGTTAAGGCATGTGTCATAGAATTTAGTGGCACATGGGAAGAAAGGCTTGATTTGATTGAGTTCTCACACAACAATAGCTACCATTCTAGTAATGGCATGGCGCCTTTTAAGGCTCTTTATGGATGGAAATGCCGAAGCTCGATATGTTGGGATGATAGTACCGAATCCGTAGTATTTGGACCTCAAATGATCTAAAATATGATAGATCAAGTGCATGTGTTTCAGGGAAAGATAAGAGCGGGTGCAAGATAGGTAAAAGAGCTATGCCGATTTGAGGAGTGACATCGAAATCGCGGTTCAGGATAAAGTATTGCTTAAGGTTTCCCCCATGCATAGAGTGATGTGGTTTGGGAAGAAGGGTAAGTTAAGCCAAAAGTTTATCGTCCCATATGAGATCTTGGACAGGGTCGGAGAAGTGGTCTACCTCTTGGCACTTCTGTCGGCACTTGAGCGAGTACACAATGTATTTCACGTGTCTCAATCAAGGAAGTATGTGAGCAATCCTACTCATGTTCTTGAAGTAGAGACGATCATGTTGGATGATGCTTTAACCTACGTAAAGACTTCTAACGAGATCCTAGACCGTAAAGTGAGAAAGATAAGGCACAGGGAAACACTATTTTTAAAAGTGCTATGTTCCAACCATTTTGTAGAAGAAGCAACATAGGAGGCCGAGGTGGAAATGAAGGAACGTTATCCTTACCTCTTTGATCAAGTATGAGTTTGGGTAGGAGGCCGTAACCTTGGTTATAGACAGGTACAATGGGTCCGCGTAGTACAAGTGCCTTTGTCTAGATGAGTTTACTTAACCCATGTAATTGTTTTGTTGGTTACGTTGGTCATTAGTTATTCTTTTTTCACTCACTTGTTGGGCACGTGAGTGCCAAGTGTTGTTGAGACCTTCCGTTGGGACGCATTGTATCATAGAGTAAGGTGTCAAAAGTGTTTTGTGCAGGCCGGGTGCGAACTTCAGGGACAAAATTTGTCCAAAGGGGGGAAGACTATAATACCACTGAAATGTAGGAGTGAACTAGGCCGAGTATAGTTGAATACTCGACCGAGTGGGAACTCAATCGACTAAGTAGATTGAACCGAGTGTGTTCTAGGTTTAATCTAGGTCTTGTTTCGGTGTCACTCGGCCGAGTGGCGGATGCACTCGACCGAGTGAACAGGTCCAGGCCCAAAAACTGCGAATTAGGCTCCTTGTTGTTGGGCTTGCTATATAAACCTTTAACAATATTTCTCTCTCTCTCTCTCTCTCTCTCTCTCTCTCTCTCTCTCTCTCTCTCTAAAACACACATAAACCTCAACACTCTCTAGAAACTTCCCAAAAACCCTAGAAAGTAGACTAGGCCTATATTTGGAAGGATTGTTCATAAAGTTTGATTCTTGCTTCCTTAATTCCATTTGTAAGTTGATATTCATCATTCTCTTTTAATTTAATGTTGACCAAACCCTAGAACTTGGGGAAAATTGGGGGTTTTGTCTTTTGGGTATTTTAATTGAAGATTTATGTAAATAAATAGTAGCCATAAGGAATTATGGGTATTATATTGTTCTGAGACATGTTTGTAATAGGAATTATTTAATTAATTGTAGGAGGAGACTTCATAAAGGGGGACTTCTAGTGTATTTGCTTGCTTGTTGTTGGAGATTGCAAAAAGGTAGGGTTTTCCTACTCGGTCTTGGCAATATGATTGTTTACTCATGTATTAGAATTGCATTATAACAAGATTAATGGGTAATTAAGATTTGTTTCATATTATTGTTTGGATTGCATTTTAATATGAGAATGGTTAATCTTGTCTTTAAGGGTTGTAGGTGAATTGAGATGTGGTATACTTGGCATTCATTATACATGTGAAAGTTTCATACTTGGTAACCTTTGTGCATGATAAAGTATCATAATTGTCATATTGTTTGCATATTATGTTATTTGTGGTTGTTGGTGGAGGTTGGTGGAGTTGGGGTTGTGTTGTGTGGTTGTTGATGAGACGTAAAGCTGCTCGGAAGACCGTCTTACGCTCAGGTCGCTTCTTGGAGTTTCACACACCAAGGTTAACGTGTACATTTATAGCTTGAGTACGGAGGGATTCGTGTGTGTCACGAATCTGGCAGGAGTCCGGCTAACTCCCGGCTCGTATTTGGGGCGCGTCCTGGGTACCTTTTTACGGACTGCGGTATGGCGCTTGGTGAAGGTGTTGTGATGCCGTCAGCGGGTTATGTTGGAGGTGATGTGGTGATTGCGGGTGACTCGTGACTCGTGACTCTTGTACTTTACTTTTGTATATGTCTTTATTGCATTTCATATCTTTCCACTTGTATTTCGGTCATATGGGGAGGAGTTGATTGACAGGTTTAGTTTTTGTGCATGACGATGGATTGGAATCGACGTAGTCTCATCACTTAGAGGGTCCCACCTAGTCGAGTCTTTTGGACATAGTGGTTGGATTTTGTTGGTTTGTATATTATTTCACATTTGGTTTTGGATTTCGAGACTTGTATTTATGACTTTCTAAACTTTCTAAACTATCTATCGTATTTTCTTTCTTAATTGTTGCCTTACACATATCCTTTGGAAACCGAGATGTGTAGCACCTTCATTATCTTGGAAGGCCTTGCTAAAGGCTTCATAATTAATGAGGTTGTTACACGTCAAATGGCTTAGGGGCTAGCGTTTTCATCACCTCTCCGTCGGGAGGGAGTGGAAACTAGCGATTATACTACGTGGTTGTGGAACTAACAATTAGGTGGAGTATAAAGCTTTTCTTGTTGGATTAAAGAGATTGATTGAACAAGGGGTGGTGAATGTAAAGATCCTTGACGATTCACAACTTGTCATTAATTAAGTTAATGGTTTGCTCAAATGCAAATCTTTGCCATTATATAAGTACCATCAAGAAGTGGAGGACTTATTTTAAAGCTTTCCAAAAGTTGTTTGTGTACATGTTTTGAGAGATAAAAATGTGATGGCCAATCAATTAACCCAATTAGATTTCGGATACAACTCGGATTGTGTTGATGCGTTAGGTCACGTGGACTACCATGAGCAAAATTTCTTAGTAAGTAACATTCTCGTTACAACATAAATTTGTAAGGTGGATATTTTGGATTTGCCATTAGATTGGCATGACAGCATTATAAGTGTTTTGAAAAGTCCATCCCAAAAGGGTCTTAACCCGAAGCTTAGAAAACAAGCTTTTGAATATTTCTTGATAGATGACGTCCTTTATAAAAAGGATAAGCTGAGGATATTATTGAAATTTCTCGGCGCTGATGATACGTTGTTAATTATGGATGAAATCCATGACGAAGTTTATGGCGCTCATTAGTCTCGTCCTAGGATGTAATGGTTGATCCATCGTCATGGATCCTTTTGGCCTTCTATTTTATAATTTGCGTGCAATAGGATGTAAAGCTTGTCAACATTATGGTCAGATAAGAAGAGTCCCTTCTCATGACTTTAAGCCTATTGTTAAGCCATGGCTTTTTCGCTGCACGGCAATGTATATATTAGAAGAGATTGCAACACCTTCATCCGATGGTCATCATTATGTGGTGGTTATTAATGATTATTTCACCAAATGGTTGGAAGCTAAACTTTTCAAGACTGTAAAAACAAAATATTTTGTAGATTTATTTAAGGAATTAATTTTTATTCATTTTCTATTACCTGAAAGCATAATAATGGATCAAGCGCATGTGTGTAAAGGACTAGTGATTCAAGAATTTACTAAGCAATATGGAGTAAAGTTGCTAGCTAAATTCTACCACATACTATGCTCAAGCAAATGGGCAGGCAGAATCAACTAATAAGTTGATCAAGGCAGGGATCTCAAAAATTATTTCTGGCAACCGTAGATGTTGGCATGATAAGTTGCTTGATACATTGTGGTCTTATAGAACTCCAAAATGGGGGGGGGGGGCAAGGATTCTAGCGGAAATTAATGTTAAATAT
>JAOWBH010164509.1:0-11030 GCA_028566215.1 Silene coronaria
ATACAAACGGCTACTTGCAAGTCGCAACCCCAAGTCCAACACCAAGTCACACCAGCCCCTCCCCAACACCAATACAACCGTCGGCCACCCCTACCTGCCCCGATACCGTCGTCGACCGGCCACCAACGTGTCAACCAGACTGAGTCCTCCCCGCGCGTAATGAACCAACGACACCAATCGCGCATAACCACAGAAACAATGCACAACCGCGCACGACCACCACCCATTATGCGCCGTCCGGCCACCCTTCTCCGGCCTGACGACGATCCCACAACCACCCGTTCAATAACCCAACTTTAAAACCCTAACTGTAAAAGAAAACCTTTTTAAAAAAATAAATATACTAGTTAAATCAATAATAAAACGAGATTAAAAAGACGGAAAAATTACATGTGATATGCATGAATTACGATCCATCTTTGTCGAATGAATTAGTTAGGTTTTGAAAAGCAGAAACTCTTTTTTTTTTAACAAGGGAGAAAACTCTTCTTAATAATGTTTTAAGAAGAAGGGCATTTATGGAATATTAGGGCAAAATGCGCGTGTTTAAGAAAATTGATGCGCGGGATTTAGCAAGTCCCTAATTGTATTGATTATGCTTACCAAAAGCGATGTTATATTTCTCTCTTTTAATCACTCTCACGATTATTTCTTGATATAGGCCTAATGTTTTTGTGAGATGCAGCTCGTATACGATTGAAACAAAATTTGTTTGGTTGTTAAGTACGAATATAGGTTAGAGTAGTTACTTAATTTGTATTCTAATTTTGCCATTGTTTAATTGATTATTTACTTGATTGACTGATTATGATTTTTGCCGTATATGATTTTTGTTTGACTAATTATGATTATTTACTTGACTGATTATGATTATGACTTTAGAACTGTCATGGTTGTCGTTTGTGGCAAGGATTAAAGGCATGCGCACGAAGAAAAATAGCATAAATCTATAAAGGTCAAAGTTTTCGACTTCGGTGGATTGGGTTCAATCATTTCGATCTATTAATACATAAATTTGTCGAAGCAATTGATCAATTGTAACTATTCCATTTATTCCGATTTTTTGTCAAACGTTGTTTTTTTCTAATTAAATGTGATTTGTTGTTTGTTAAGCTAATTCATATTTTTTTTTTTTTTATATTTATGACTAAACGAGTGGAGAAGAGTAATGAGTATATTAGAAGAGAAAGAGGGATAAGGAGTTAAGGACAAATTGAAAGAAAAAACTAACAATGTCAACGATATGTGTTAATTTGTCAACAGTCAATTTTAGCAATACACGCCGATGAAAAGAAGTCCTGACGAGTAGTTAATTGACTATTGTAATTGAGCTGTGAAGTTCTATTTAGAGATCATGCCATCTTTTACTAATGTGGTTCTGTTGAATTCAACTAAGAGTTGGTAAATATTTTGGACAAAGGAAATCTTGAATATGGGCAATAATTTGTGACAAGACCTTGATTCTTCATATTTAGAAGTTATAAAGGTGTCACGGTAAGTTTGTAACCTCTTCAAGACAAACTTTACTTACGACAATCTAAAACAATATGGACGTATTGTTAGTTTGCCATCATTTTCAATTTTTCTTGTATTCGTAAAATTCTACATATATAAACCAATACAAATAAACAAATGACCGGGGACGAAAGAAGTACAAGTTAGCGCATAGGAACATGGTACTCTTCGTGTGCTTGCTTAAGTTTGCATCTCACCCATTACATTAGACGGCGTACATAAATCAAACAAAAATAACGGAAATGTATACCATAAGCAGACCCGTGAATTTCACGGGCAATTAAACTAGTTTAGATGAATCAAAAGTGTGTAAAACAAAACTAATACTACTTCGTACTTCATAACCCATTTTTAAATTAAATAATGGTTATTCGTGTCGGGTTGGTGGTGTGGAATTAAATTTAGTTGGAGCTTTTGGAATGGATTGGAATAGATTCAATCTATTCTAGTGTTTGGTTGGGGGTTTTTGGAATGGAGTTAGATACCCAATAGATTCTAACTCCATTACAACCCCTTGTAATCTCATACCCACTCCTCCCCCAAGTTTCTAACTCCATTCCAACTTATTACTACTACTACATCCATTCCAAGGTCCAACCAAACACATATAAGCAAGTATAGGGTTTTAACTCCATACCTCTATGGAATCACAATCCATTCCAATCCATTCCTATACTTTGAACCAAACATACATATTATATAGATGGTTATTCGTGTTGGGTTCGTGGCGGTAAGACCCCAACCCTAGGCCGACTCATTTAAGTACATTTAACTTTCGTGTCGACCCAATTACTTAAATGAGTCATAATGTCTCCACCCAAAGTCGCTAACTTTGTAATCAGATTCGTGTCGTATTATCAGGTCGGGTCATTATTTATCGACTCTACTAAAATCTTAAACTTTTACTGTAACATTTTAGGAAGTGCTCGACTACTGCTACTGCTCGGCTTTTAGAATCTCGGCTGAGAGAGATCGATCTAATCAGTAATCACTCTCAGAAAAAAATGGAGACAAATAAATCATATTTATCACTCCCATAATCCCAGGTGCGTGGTTTTCAGAATTTACTATACACTTTCACTTAACCAATTCTCTAAGTTATGTAAGATCAATCAAATGAGCTAAATTTCCCCAAGATCAATTGTTTTGAGCAATCTTGATAAATTCAAGGATGACCCGTTGCATGAACCAACAACTGAAAACTTGGGTCATGGTTTGATTTTAAATTAATGATCTGGGTTGCTTTTAATTTCTAGTGTTTCTGTGCATAATAAATTGCAGAACCTTGATGATTTTGATGTCATTTATTAGATTTATATGATTATGGAACCACAATCCCCATCAAAATCCAAACTTTCTGTAGTGGGGTGGTTCAAGTTATGTAGAATTGTGAAATGCTGCTTGTTTTTCGGGTTTTTCGTAGCGATTTTGGTAATTTGTGGGGTTATTTTATATGGGTTTGGTATAATAGGGAAGGGTAAGGTTTATTTTACAGTGGTTGTGGATTGTGGGAGTACTGGTACTAGGGTGAATGTCTATCAGTGGATGACTAGTGTCGCGAGAAATGGAGATTTGCCAGTTTTGTTGCACTCTTATCCTGATGAATTGATGAAGAAACATGTTTGGAATAATGGTTGTCAGTACCATTGTATTCAAACCAAACCGGGTTTAGATAAATTTGTTGGTAATTATTCGCAAGTGAAGGCGTCTTTGGAGCCATTGATTCATTGGGCTGAGGGATTAGTGCCGCGTGAGAAGCGTGGTGGTACACCAATTTTCGTTTTAGCTACTGCAGGATTAAGGAGGATTCCACTAGATGAATCAAAGTCAGTTTTAAATGATGTCAAACGTGTGGTTAAGGAGCATTCTTTTAAGTGGAGGAGAGATTGGATAAGGGTGTTGAGTGGGAGAGAAGAAGCATACTATGGTTGGGTTGCTTTAAATTATAAGACGGGTTATCTTAAGAATGCATCAAAAATGCCTACATTGGGTCTTCTCGATTTGGGAGGGTCTTCGTTGCAAGTAGTGGTTGAAACAGATGACAGTAGAGATGATAACCACCTTATGGTGTCGAAAATTGGTCCTGTCGAGCATCTGCTAATGGCTTACTCACTGCCTGCATTTGGTTTGAATCAGGCCTTTGATAGATCGGTTAATCAAGTGAAGTTGTTGAAGAAGGACGATAGTTCCAAAGTTAAACATCCCTGTCTTGGTTCTATGTATGTCTCAAATTATTCTTGCAGTAGTTGTTCTGGGCCAGATTTGTTGGTGCACTTAATTGGAGACCCTAACTGGGAGAGATGCAAAATACTTGCACATGGTGCAGCTATGAATTCAAGCATTTCGGATTGGTCTGAGCAAGAAGTGCTGTCAAGCTGTCGAAGAAACTTGGCTAATGAAGGTCAGTATACAATGTATTGGTATTTATTTTGGTCATACATAAGCTATGTATTGTTGTGCTTCACCTTCCAAGACATATCTTGCAATGCTTTCTTGATCATGTTACCAGAGTTATTTTTTTATGTAGTGCCATAGTTAAAACTCTTTCGTGGCCTAATGATCTTACAACATTGCTACTTGTATGATTATGGAGTCATAGTTAAAACTACGCATACGCTACGACGTTTGCCATACTTGATCTCTTAGATAGGAGTACGTTCTCCGAATTTATGATTGTGCTTGTATGATTGAACAATGATATCCAACACCTATAGTCTGAGGAGAATGTAGACTATAAGCGCTTTTGAATGAGTGCGGACTTTGAATCTTAACTTGATATGGGATCCTTGACGTCAGTGCGGTTTCAAGAGTAACGTGACTTGGAAGTTGGAACTGAAGGAAACTTTCACATATCTTGGTCTTTTTATATAGATCTGCTGTGCTAATTTTGCGTTATCTTTCGAGTGGAATATACATTTTCATTTTTAGTTATCCGTACAAAAAAGTAAAGTGGAATTGTGGATAGTTCTGCCTTCTGACTCTGAGTTTTGCAGGCAAGAATGCTCTCAACCTTGTCATCGGCACGGACCCTGGGTTGCGCTACCATGCTTTGTCTGGATTCTTTGTTATATACACCATGTTAAATTTGACAGCAAAAGCCAACTTGACTAATATTTGGGATAAAGCTGAGCGTCTATGTTCAAGCACATGGGCGGATCCAAGCAATGTCTCGCGCAGCCAATACTGTTTCAAGGTGCTCTACTTGGCATCTCTTATTGATGATGGTTTATGCTTGGGCAATGCTGATATCATTTTCGGCCCTGGAGATATTTCCTGGACATTAGGAGCTTCTTTAGTTAAAGGAGATCATTTATGGAAGACAGGCAGTGGACTAACAACATTACAATATATGGAGGTTATATCATCTCCCATATTTTTATTCATCATACTGTCAGTTCTGCTTTTAATTGTTTACTATAGTCAGATTAAGCTGCCTATGCCTCAAAAGAGAACCGATGATGCTGGGCTGCCTTTGCCTTCCTACACTCAGTTGAACCATCGGCCACATTAGTTTCCAAGAGAGTTTCTAGTACTTTTCCTTCCCCTTGTACATTGAAGAAATTCATTCATTGATTTGTTATATATTGGTATTGTAAGCTTAGCTGTACGAAACTGCAATTGCAATTTTTGAATATAAAGTTACATGTCCTCCATGTTTCAGTAAAAGGAGAACTTTCATTTTGGCGGTGTTAAGGCAATGTATAAATTTATTTCTGCGCCTAAAGCTTTCACAAACTCAACATAGACGTCCAAATCTTTGAGTTGAGATGTAATAGAATCGAATTTAATAGGCCTCGCCAAAGTGAATCTTGGCATCCTGTGAAGCACTGAAGCCTCAAGCCTCAAAATGCCACCAGTGTATATATTCCACAATAAAATGACAATGAAGCCAAGGGAAAAAAAAGTTGTATACTTCGAAACTCATTTTCCATTCAAACTGTGAATTAGTTTATGATTGCAGTAGAAACGGCTTTCTCATCAGATATACAAGAAGAAATTTTCATGACATGTGATCAGTATAGGCTTTAGGAGGAGAAAACTACGCCAATTGATGCATGCTCTTCATATAAGGCTGTTCCACTGGATCGACAATCAGCCGACTCCGAGCCATCAATATCGAACCAAACTTCATTAACACGTCCGATGAGCTTGAATGGTAAGTTATACTGCGCAACATAATACACATGTTTACTGTCGGATGAGTTTAAGTTCGCCCAAGGTGACTTTGCCATGCTGGCAGCCAATTTTTCAGCCTCATTCACAACATTCCTGTCCCTTGCAAACCCGGAAAACTTTCTGACTGCAACACAGTGTCCTGGCCACGAGACAGACTTTATATTCAGCTCCGGAAGTGGGACTGGTGGATCGCCTTGGAACTTTGCTGGTAAGTAGAAGTGAACTGAATATGCTGACGAGTTTAAAGGTCCAGCTCCCGGAATAACGCTCGTTACTACGGGTTTTGTCATTGGAATCCTTGACCAGTTCAGGTTGGCACCTTCGATGTATTGGAACAACCTGAGAAGTCGAGAAAAAAAATCATTAAAAAGTCTACAAATTCTCGCGAATTCGGATCACGAAACTTCAATCTTACTACCTTTTAACACTAGGATCAACTTAGGAACGATACAAAAAAACCAACAATTTTCCTGACTGGCTGATGATTTTCTTGTGATTAGATGAGAAATTATACGAGTACACACGTTAGAAAAACCGTCATTAACAACAACCTGAAGAAATTAATTCGAACTGTTGTTGCCTCACTAGATTTTAATAAATCTTCTTTTCTAACAACGCCAAATCAATACAATTAATATGATTAGAACATTTGATGATTAAAAAAATGCAGAATATACCTAAAACACAAATTATAAAATAAGACGATTTTACGACCGAGATAATTAATGGTTGTAGTACCTGTGGAAGCCAAATTTGGTGGCTTGATGAAAAGAGCGCTGTTTAGCTCGGGCAGACATCCAAACGGAATGGTTGTAAAACCTGACATCGAAGTCTGACTCAGTGTGAATCGTTGTGTAATCGGGTGACTCGGTTGCTTGACTCAGTGTGAACAAGTTTACTGCCATCATCAGCATCACCATCTTCCATTTTTTCTCCATTTCTTTTCCTCTCTCTAATCTGGGAAATGTTGACTAGGGAATTACACCCTCTTTTTTTGTTTACTTGGGGTCCGGTTTAGGCATTTGGGTTACATTTTTATACGGAGCAACCTTTTTTCTTTTGTTAAGGTAAGAAAATTAAATCATCCTTGATGCCATTTATTTGGATCGAGGGTTTTTTTTTTTTTAGGTAAGGAAATGAGATGATTCTCTAAGGGGTAGTTTGATTCGCGTGAGAGTATGAGTTTGGGATCATGAATTATACCGGAGTGATATGGGTTTAGAACTTGGTTCATCATACTTGGTGTTTGGTTCGGTTGTAGGTGGAATGAGATTGAACTTCATCAAAGTAAAAAATAAATAATCTAAAATACGATTTTTAAAATAATTACTTTTGATATAGTAAAATTATGTAAATAATGATTTGATCAAATTAATATAAATAAGTTCCATTTACAATCCAGTACCTGCAGATTCCTCTTGTTACTGGGAATGCAATCATTTGGATTGGAAGAAGGAAGTGGCCACATTGCAAAAAGAAAGTTTGTTTATTTGCAGTAATGGCAGGGTACTATGGTATTTGGCAGCAAAGGAACTTGGCTCGAGTTGATGGTGCTTTACAAAGACCTGAAATGGTAGTTGAGCAAATCAAAAGTACGCTGAAGAGTAGATTGAAGAGTGGATCAACTCGCTTACTTAATGTCAATGCTTGTAATTGTTGTTGATTTGGTTTGTCTATTTAAAACTATGTAATTTGTACTGGTTTTATTGAGCTTAATGAGAACTTACATTTTACCCAAAAAAGAAAAAGTTCCATTTACAATTTTTCATATAAGTTTTTTCATAAATTTGTTTCATGATTTGATACCCGGGTATCAATCTCATACCCACCTCTCCTTCTTGGGTATGAGAAACCATACTCCATGTGTTTGAGGTATGTATATGAAACCTTAATTTTGCCAAACAAACACAACCAAATCCATACCCCATACCTTTCCGAGTTGAAACAAACACCCCCTAAGATACGATTAACCTATTTGGATTGATTTTTTTTTTTAAACTAAAGAAATTAGATTGATTCTTATTATAATATAGAAAGTCTGTTATTATGTTTGGGCCCATTTTCTGGATTGGGCTAAGCATAAGTCAGGTGTTATGAAGCAAGGTCGGGGGTGAGCAAAGCCCAGGTGTTTGCAAAGAGGATATCGAAGCCCACATATACCACAAGAATATATGAAGGCTAAAGCTTACGGAGCCGGCAGATCACAGGTCCAAGACGGTTGGAGCTAGGCCCAGCGGCTAGGATTCAGATGCCTTGAGGGATAAGTAAGCTAAACCCTTTAGCCTATTATAAATATGAGGAGAGTTAGAGCTAGGGAGGAGACATCACTATTCAACTAGAACTCCTCATAACTTGTATTATCAAGCATCATAGTGAAATCTTGGAAGAGTACCGTCCTCTTCCCGCGATTTTTCCCACGTTAGGGTTTCCGCGTCACCAAACTTCTTGCGTCACACGTTTTAGTTATCTCTTTACGCTTTCGTTACAACAATCACTCTAATATACAAAAAGCGATTAACGAGTAAGACTACTTTAACCGTAAATCACGTAATCCGGTAAGAAAATGCCAAAATAGTTTGGTGCCCACCGTGGGGCATAGTGATCGTCATCATTAATCGCGCTCGAAACACAAGGGTCGTTATGTCAGGAAGCAAACACGGACACCCGACGTATGCAGCCGAATATCGGGGGAATCTAGCCATCCAACGCCTCCAGGCTCAGTGACTCCCCCGACGATTGGAATACCTAACTCACTGGTGGCTTCATTGCCTAAGAACACTTAGACTGTCAATACCAGTAACTTGGTTTCGCACGCCAATATTAACAGAGGAACGGGGTCCAATCAGGTGCCGCAGGAGAACAGGGCGCTAGGGCACGATGTAAACCAACGGCCCGCACCACTTGATCTCATGCAGGTAATGATTAAGGGTCTAGACACCCTGAGCCAAGCCATTACGGAACTGAAAGCGGAGAATCGAATCATGAAAGAACAAGCAACGTGCGACAGTAGAAAGATCCAAAAGCAAATCGACGCATTGCACAGAGGAAACTCGGGAGGCAACTCAGTAGGGAACGGAGACGCAGCAGCAGTGGTCGGACAGTTCAGGACAACCGACCGGAATCTGGGAGCATCAGGAAGCAGTGAGTCAAGGCGTTCATACCCGGCGGAAATAGTGACAAGGCTAGACATGAGGAGCGAAACACCGGCCGGAGGAATAATCCCACAAGGGTTAGGATACCTGACGTCAGATTATCCTCCACCAATCAGTCGAGTGAACACCATGCCAGGTAATAATCCAGTTACTAGCTTTCTCAATACTAACTGTCACCTTCCTGCAAGTATATGCCTGCCCAGCAGGCGACATGATGGACTCCGGGAACTGGGCCCGTAACAACACCAATGGCCATCCACAGCCAGAGTCCGATACAGAATTGGTCTGGAAACATCAACAACCAAGCGCCCTGCCAATTCGCTGATAGCTGGACAGAGGGCAACGGACATGCACACCAGCTTCAAGCTAACCGAATGAGGTATAACGACGGAAGGGACCGGCAGTACCAGGAGTTGAAAGATTTGATCAGCGGGATACCCGGAATGACGGTGACCTTGGAGAAAGTAGCGCAGGGGAGTTATGCAGACTCTCCCTTCATTGACGCCATAGCCCTAGTAGCTGTCCCAAAAGGATTCAATGCTCCCAGAATGACCCTGTTCGACGGCACGACGGATCACTTTGATCATGTGAGCCAGTACAAACAATAAATAATGGTAACAACGACAACTGGACACTTGAAGGAGGCGTGCATGTGCAAGGGATTCGGTTCAACGCTGTCAGGCGCTGCCCTACAATGGTTTGTTATCTTACCAAACAAGTCGATAGCCATCTTTGATGACCTGGTGAACGCATTCACACAACAGTTCGCCAGCAGCAGAGAGCCAGAAAAACATACAAGTGACCTTACAGGATAGTACAAGGATTTGAGAAGTCAACTAGGGATTTCGTGACAAGATTCAACAAGGAAAATGTGGCCATTCGAGGTTGCGACGTGCCGACTGCAGTAGAGGCATTCTGACATGGACTCCACCAGCATTTCGACCTGTACAAGGAGCTAACTAGACATCCTTGCCGCACCTTCGAGGACATCTAAGCAAAGGCAACAGCAGCAATCAGGTTGGAAGAGGACGCACTGTCTAAAAGAGGAAAGCCGAGCATTGAGAGAAGAGGAAAGAAAGCAACAACGGAGAGAAAGGACGAACGGAAAAAGCCATACACCAGAGTAATCAACAAGGTAGATAACAAGAAGGGCTCGAAGCCGTTGCCAAGGGTAATCGAGTACGGCTTCACCACCGGAATGGCATGATCCCTCAAAGAATTGAGAAACCTGGGTGACAAGGTAAAGTGGCCTAGGCCGCCAGTTGAAGATCAGGCGTGGAGAAAGGACATTAAAAGGAGGTGTGAATTCCATGACGACATAGGGCACAACACGGAGGATTGTTACATACTACAACGGGAAGTCAGGCACCATTACAATTTGGGAAACCTGGACGCAGCCATCAGGATAAAGTAGGCTCAGCAAGCCAAACTTTGCCGGCGGCACCACCTGTCTGCACCAAGATAATAAACATGATAACAGGCGGCTCGGGCTTAAACGGCCTGACATATTCAGCAGCAAAGAGGCATGCCACGGAAGTTAAGGGAAACTGACCAGAGACCACCTGCATGGTTATAACCACAGAAGTCTGCTAGCCGTCACCTTCGATGAAGTAGATATCCAAGATGACCTAGAGCATCACGATGGCTTGATCATCACATTGTCCATGACAAATTGTACGGTCATAAAAGTTTTGGTCGACATAGGGAGCTTGGTAAATATGATCATGATAGAAACCATCAGAAACATGGGATTCACTGAAAATGATTTACAGAAGAAAGTTGTTCCACTGGTAGGATTTAAGGGAGAAACGGCTCACTCCCTCGGAGAGATCGTAATCCCAACCTACGCAGGAGGCATCAATAAGCAGGTAAGGTATTTGGTTATCAACAGCCCAAGTACCTACAATGTCATACTAGAAAGACCGTGGTTGCACCTAATAAAGGCAGTCCCATCCACGTACCATCAGTGCGTAAAATTCCCTACGCCCTGGGGAGTGGAGGGGATCCGCGGAGACCAGAAGGAAGCTAAAGGATGCTACAAAAAGGCATTAAAGTGCACGACCAGCCCCCCCAGTATAGAAATCACAGAACCAGTGTGTCTAGGCTAACTTGTGGGGTAATAACCGTTTATTACCTCATTTTATTAACCGGATTATAACGAAACGTTATTAATGATTTATTGTCATA
>JAOWBH010164520.1:0-11030 GCA_028566215.1 Silene coronaria
AAATTAAAATAAATAAAGGGTAACTATGTAAAGTATAGCATTTCAGCTACCTGAAACTTTAAAAAGCTATATGGAGTAGCTTTTTATTTCAGGTATCTGAAAAGTCATTTCAAATACCTGAAATGACTTTAGCAAACATGCATAATTAAAACAACTAACTGAAATATTAGTCAAATCAGGTACCTAAAATATCTTACCAAATACAGCCTAAGTTTCAGTTATCTTATCATATATCAGGTACCTTTTCAATCATTTTACCAAACAAAGCCTATGATCCAGTGACAAGTAACACGCACATCAATCATATCAAATTAAGTCGATTCAAATTACGGGTTATTAATAGATCGGATCATTTAAGTTGGGTCAATTTTAGGAAATCAATTAACCTCTTTATTACTTTACGCCGGGGCGCGGTGGATATGCTTTATTCGCGCCACGTGATTAAATGACCCATGAATATCTCCAAAAACCCCAATAAACCGTAAAAACCCAGAAGACAAAATTATATAATCTGCACGCACCAATTAAATCCCTAAATTAACGAGATCAAGCTCCAAGATTTTGTGAGTTTTCAATTATTAGTATTCTTTTGTTAATTTTTTTGGGTTAAGTAAGTTTCTTCATGTTTCAGTAGTTTTTTATTGTTCTTTCAGTATTTTGTAGGGTTGATGTAATTTTAGGCACATTGGCATGATTTTGAAGTTTATAGTAGTTTAATTTTTCTGGGTATTAATTAGATTATGGATTTGAATGAAATCCCCAATGATCACATGGTAATTGATCCAATTTTTGAGGTAGAATCTAGAATTAATGTTAATGAAGTAGAAAAAAGATGTAATGAGGTAGAAGATAAGTGTTTAGCCCTAGAAATTCGAAATAAAGAGGTGGAGTTGGAAGAAATTAGAGGAAAGATTAGGGTTTTGGAAGTTGAAAAGGCGAAAATTGAAGAACAGGTGAAGGGTTTAAGGGATAAAAGGTTGAATCTTGAAGGGACGGAGTCGAGGGAGGTAGTGGTGGGTGGATTTTCGTTCGATGAGTGGAGTGAGGAAGAGTCTAAGATTGATCAATTGATGATTGAGAATAAGGTTTTGGAATGTGAAAAGAGTTTCGCGCTTAAGGAAGTTGAGGAGTGGAAACGTAAATGTGGGGAGTTTGAATTGCGTGTGTGTGAGTTAGAGGAAAGATTGAGTATTGAGGGCAAAGATGACAATCATCGCATTTGTTCCGGTGTGATGGAAGACACTAAGGATGTTTTCGTTGGTACTGCAAGTAAATTTGGCGCGATAGATGGTGAAGTTGGAAATGAAGGTAAATATTTTCAATGCAATATGTTTTAACAAATTTTGGAAAAAGATTTTGATGGAATTATTTCATTTGATGAGGATTGTACTAGTGTTGTCTCAATAGAATATTTGTATGATGCTTGTATATTTTTATCGTATGTTTTTCTGTATGTGCTTGACATATATATAATGTATGTGTCATTCTCATGATGGATTGTTCCATTTGTCTACTATATTAAGTACAGTTTTACGAATACTCCTCTTTGTATCATTTTTTCTTTTGTTCGTTGATTTACGTTTGCGTGTTCACAATGCCCAACCGACTTTCTTTTAGTGTTGAATACGATAGTATAACGCGTCACTAAATTCTCTGTGCTTCTTGTTCTGTGAACTACCAGAGTGACAATGCATATTTTGACCTAATTACCATTGTGGGATCATCATAAAGTTGAATGTATTCGACCCCCTACCCCGACACTGATGCTGCTGTCATTCACAATGCCTGACAAATACAGTTGTGATACTTGAGGTTTTAATAGCCTTTTATTTATGTAGCAGTTTTTCGTTCCACCCCTTCCACCTAGTGTTGAAACTGAGAGGTACCTCTGCTCACTTCTTGGTTGCTTCTTGATTCAAATGTGAATAGCCGGAAGTCTGTCCTTAGAGTCATACTGTTTGTCTATAATTATGCCGCAGCATCTTGAAGATGTATTTTTAATTTTTTTTTATAACCTTTAATAAATATGTGTTAGGAACACCCTCCATGGTCAAACAAGTGAAGAGACGACTTGATTTTTGTTGCGATAGAAGTTGCGGCCAGAAGATCGCTCCTTCCACGCCAACTGGAGCCTCTGCGACTTTTATCGACATTGACAGTGATCATGACCCTGATTTTCCTGTTGAAAATGGACTATGTTTACAGTCTGAAGTGGCTGCTTCCGTGATGCCAGATGCCACCATGGATGTGGAAGATGAGATTGGTGACGAAGGAAATGATACTTTAGTCAAAACCCCAAAGAGAAAGCGAGATCTCACAGTAATAACTAGCGACGATGAACTCGAGGAGAGTGAAGATATGCCAAAGAGACGAGCTTTTAAGATTGGCAACAGTGACAACGAGGCTGAAGATGATGATAGTGAAGATGCTCTGCCAATAAAACAACTTTTTAAA
Source organism: Silene coronaria (assembly GCA_028566215.1). Classification (NCBI taxonomy): domain Eukaryota; kingdom Viridiplantae; phylum Streptophyta; class Magnoliopsida; order Caryophyllales; family Caryophyllaceae; genus Silene; species Silene coronaria. The sequence continues at coordinate 2,455 of JAOWBH010164520.1, forward strand.
GGAGTTGGGAACAGTTGTCAGAGTGACGATGAAGATAATATCCCAATTAGTCAACTCAAGATGAATCGTGGTTACGGTACAAGAAGATCTGTCCGTTTACAAAAGAAAAACATTTCTGGTCGAATCGCTGATGATCATGATAGTCGAAATCGAAATCGTCCGAGGAGACATCTGGTTAAACGCGGGCATAAAATAGAAGCTTCTTCTGATGGCATGACAAAGAAACATGTGGAAGACGAGGAGTCGGAAGACGATGACTCTGGTAGTGATGATAGCTTGAGCGATTTTATAGTCAATGACACTGATGTTGAGGAATTAGAAGACGACTTATCCGCAGATGCCAATCATCATTCTCAAGAAGATGAAGACCATTCTCAAGAAGATGAAGAGGCATCAGATGACAATACTACTTTTGACGACATACTCTCTAAAATTCAACGCTGTAAAGATCCAAATTTAGGATGGGTTTTCGAAACTGATATGCTATCTGCTTTTGTCAAGGACCCTGAGTTGTGCATGCGGGCTGTATGTGCTCTTTATCGCAGGCAAATCGCTAAAGAAAAGTTATGGATGGAAGGTTTCCATCGTATTGGAAAAGGCTTTGACAAATATGATGAGTCAAGGTAAAATATGCTACTTCTACTCTTTACTTTTTGGGTCGTATCTGTCCAATACATCATTCAAGGATATAGGTATGAAATTTATGCCAACCCTTTCCACTTCTCTTCCGAGGGCTAAAACGGGAGGACCGCATGACAAAAGCAGAAGAAGAAATATGTATGAAGCATCTAGTATGATGTTTGATGAATTTAAACCTTATTTCTCAAAACATATCTCTATTTATTTCAATTTTACAGCTCAAATTTTGTTTTCTAGTCGTGCATCCACACGTGTCCCGTGTACGGTGTACCCTCATTTTACGATAAGCTACAATGTTCAGAAATTTTGAATCATGCCATGTTTAACATGTTGACGCCGGTGCTTGTCTCCAAGTAACAAAGTCTTGCCATACAGAGTTTTAGTACAGTAGTAGTAGATATCCTCTTCCTCCAAAGAAAGATAGTATGAGGGCCCCTGACCGCTAAGTCGCTAACCCTCTTCCCAGATTTTAGTTAGTTCAGTTCTGTTGCTAAATTAGTCATGTTACTGAATCTTCCTTTTTAGCCGTCGGCGGAAAAACTATGTTAATAGTGCACATTCATATCATTGACCTGCATTGTTTTATGGCATTCTTTCTAAGCTTTATTTCGTTTGACTAAATTACTTATATATTCTTACTAGGGGAAATGAACTGGGTGATTTTCTTACTGATGGAGATCCAGATAACGATGTAATGAAAACTTTGGAGGAGTTGGAAGCATATGATCCTAAAGGCCCTGAAGATTGCCACCGTTTGGCAGCTCACTACTCTAACCAACTTTTCAAGATGTACCAGACCGAGGAAGATGAATTCTTCCCCTGATGACATATCTCCTGCTACCTCCTTTTCCCCTAGCCGACATATGCTCATGTATGGTAATTCTAACTAACAGAAATGGCTTTTTTGGAGGCTTTTTGTTCATGCTAATGTGGTCTATAACAAGCTAACCACGCCTGTATCTTTGCTGTCCAATGTAAATATAAGGAATGGAAACAAATGTGTACTGAAGCGGAGAAGTCCCACCTAAACTTATCAAACTGCTACTCGCATAGGGTCGAGTCATTTTGGATCGGTTCGGTTTATTTCTGATATATGTATGATGCATTTCAGCTTCAGGTTGTGTTCAATTAGTTTTGAGCTCAGGTCGGATAATTTTGGTGGTGTAGTAATGATTAGATTCGAGTCTTCATTTTCTGAAGTTTCTCATGTAGGTAAGTAATCTTTAGTTTTGTGAACTATTCATGTCCCTTCCGCTGGTTCGGCTCATTCAAGATGGGTCAATTTTGTCGTAATTGCACTCATGTCTATGAGGAATGTGGACATGTGGTGCCTAAGGGACAAGGCTAAATAATCCTGATCGAATTGCATTTTGCATTGCATGCGACGGTGGGATTTGGCCTAATGTAACGGGTTGTGGGTTCGTATTTATGTTTTGGGAGATTTGCCCCGAGATTTGACAAAGGCGAAGGGGTCCCAAGTCCTATCCAAATTACTCCGAATCTAACTCTTTGAAAGGTACTAATCTTGGTGCTTGGTTGTCGCCACTCCAGCATGGAGCCATGGATTATTTCATCAGTGGACCAGTTTACAGTCCAAAAATACTTGAATCAACCAAATTCAAATTACAACTCATTCTTGTAACACAAATTGCGCTAAAATTCCCAGGAGACTGTCTCATAAGTATTTGTTTACTACCAACCCATTTTATATTGTTTATCCGTTCAATCATTTGTTTATCTTTAATTGTGATAGAGAAGTTATTCTTCAACAACAAGATGATAAATATGAATTAAATTAACGATTTACATATTATTTCTACGTTTTTGAAGGGTATTTGTATATATGTTTAATTTTGTAGTAAAATAACTCTCTTGAAAGATCTTTTCATGATTATGCGAAACAAACTATGTTACACACTTGAAAAAGAAAACAAAGAAGAAAAAAGGGAATGAATATAAAATTCTTTATAAAAACACTTTCAATTTGGTCTAATGGCATGCATCACAACTCAGAAGTTAAATTTAAGAAGCTCGACATTATTTAAAACCAAAACAACTTGAACTCACTTGTTCCGTTGTATCCGCGGATTTTTATTAGTTCGAAACGTCACTTAAATAACTTAGGTCATGCTCTTTTGGATGTAATTTCAGTTCTTATAAATCTAGTTCAGATCATTTCATTACAATTTTGTATTGTATATAAATCTAGTTTAGGATCAGTTGTGTTAATTCAGTTCAAGTTCGTTTGTTTCATACAATTTAACCAATTTCAATCCAAAAGTACAAGGTCGTAAAAATTCAAATCAAATTGTCGATTGTATATCCAACACATACAATGACCAGAACGACTCGACCCGGCGCATAATATAATAATCTATCTTAACCCAAATACGAGTGACCCGTTTGACACATAACACCCCCCCTACCTCCTTTACATTGATTGACAAATATTTATCTCTCTCTCTCTCTCTCTCTCTCTCTGCATCCTCTCTCTATTACCGCGTAACCTTCTTACCTTCATTCTAGATCGATAAAGCTTCATAGATCAACAATGGAGGTTTCAAGAGTTTCATTCATCATTTTTACCGTTCTCTCTCTCATATTTGCACTATCTCAGGCTCAATCCTCTTCTCCTGCTCCTTCCCCTACTAGCGATGGTATTATTTTCTCCTATTTTCTTTTTATTTGTTTATATGCATTCTTTTTATTGCTAAAGATCTGAACTTTATTAGATTATCGATTGTTATCATATATGGGTATGTTTGTGTTTTGTACATGTAGTTGAAATCATGGGTTATATGGGTTAAAGTTTGTGTCTTTCTGGGTCACTTGATGTGAAATTGTGATTTTAGTTACGGTTTTACGGACCGTCTCATATGACAATTAGTGTTTATGATTTTTGTGATGTTTGATCACTGCCCTTTTGTAGATCTATTGAATTATAGGGTTAGCTTGATCAATTTTGAGTATGATTTTGCCTGCATTTTGTAGTTTTGTAAAGGTTTGATTGTTACTCCCCCCGTTCCATTCATTTGTTTACCTTTTTATTATTCGGGAGGGGTATTTTAATCAAAGATAAACAAATGATTGGGAGTTTTAGGATGGAGGGAGTACTTTAGTTTTCATGCATAACACGATTATACTTGAAGTAAAGAGGCTATTTAGTAAAGTGCCTCCGTTCTGGCATTGTGATTATTAGTCTGGTGTTTCTTGGAAATGTCTACATTGTATCAATATTGGAATCATCAAGGACTTTAGCCATTAACTTTCTTTTGATTTTACGGAATGATTTCGTGGTTGGTCTAATATTTCTTTGTGGGAGGAGAAATGAATTTGAGTGATTGTGATTTTTGTTTGAACATTATGACGGGGAGATCAACAAATGTAATGGAGTTATGAGGAGGAAAGTATACATGATGTATTTAAATAAGTGGGTGGAGAGGACCTAATATGAATAACTCGACTGGGATTAAAGCCGATACTCTAAAGTAAGAAACTAAGAATAACGTGAGCATCACCGTGATAAAGAGTGTGTTAATGATGTGGTTGAGCGATCTAAAAAGAGTGATTGAAGTATAAGTGCCTAAGCACTAGAAGTGCACTACAGGCAGTGTTTCATGTATTATAAGTATTAGACAAGAATTCGAGGAAGATCTGAAGGAGGTTTTGTGATGGTCTGATGGATTCCAAGTGGCGAGAAACTGATCATTGGTAGTCTTCTTAAAGGATAAGTTCGCTCTAATTGAGATGACTTAAAACATAAATAGATGTTTTATTTATGGGGTGATAAATGAAGTCGTAGTTGGCATCTTGACTCTTGAGCTATGCGTTGGCCTAGGAGTTGGTACTCCACCAAACAGAAATACTTGCCTCTTAATGCTCCATCAATGTGTGAAATGCGAGTGAAAAAAACACCTATTTTGTATCTTTTGCTACCAAGTCTCTCATATACATCAGTGAGACAACAAAATCCTATGGAAACACGCAAGTGAAGGCACAATCTACCAAAGACTATTTGACTCGTATTTCATTACCTGGTGGCAAATGATACTATAGGCGTTTTTATTTGACTCGTATTTCATCACTTGGAGGAGTATTCGTAGGCAAATTCCGTCTGTGGATTAGTGGTTCTAATCATACATGGGTATGCTTGTTTTTTGTGGTAAATAAACAACGCACTAAACGTCAAGGTTTTTTTTTTTGGTTAGTAGAGTGGTGAAAGTTTACATCTGTTTGGGTCAAATGTTATGAAATTGTGATCTTCTGAAGGTTTTATGGTACTTTGGTGACTGTCTTTTTGTAGATCTATTGCATTGTAGGGTTAGTTGACAACTTTTGAGTATGATTTTGCCTTCATTATGTAGTTTTGTACGAGTTGATTGCTAGCATGCTTCTTTTTATCATTTTTCATGCAAAGCAAGATTATAGTTTAAGGAGCATGTGTCAAAGGCAGTCTGGCATTGTAGTTATTAGTGTGGTGTTTCTTGGAAATGTCTACATTTTATTGATAGTGGAATCAATGACTTTAGTCGTTAACTTTCTTTTGATTTTGCGAAATGATTTGAGAAGTTCGACTTTGAATGATTGAATATGATGCACAAAGCTAGAATCACAGCTATTGCTGTATTGTGTTGTGTTTTATATCTCTATGCGTTGGAGAAATGAATTTTGTTTGAGTGATTGTGATTTCGTTCTTTTAACATTATGACGGGGCGATCAACAAATGTAGTGGAGGTTATGAGGAGGAAAATTTACATGATGTATTTATATAAGTGAGTGGAGAGGAACTATATGATTAACTCGTCGGGAATAAAAGCCCACACTCTAAAAAGGCTAGTGTAAGAATGGAGTGGGTATCACCTTGATAAAAAGTATATTAATGATGTGGTGAAAGTGTCTAAAAAGAGAGATTGGAGTATAAGTGCCTATGCACCACAAACTGTGTTTCATGTATATAGAAATATTAGACAGGAATTCGGGAAAGATTTGGAAAAAGGTGTTGTGAATTGTGATGGATTCCTAGTGGCGAGAAACTGATCCTTAATAGTCTTCTTTAAGGATATGTTCGCTCTAATCGAGATGGCTTAGAACATATATGGATGTTTTGTTTATGGGGTGAGAAATGTAGTAGGAGTCGGCATCTTGAACTATGATTGACTTAGGAATTTATATCTTTAGTTATGCATTGCTGTATGGATCATCATGATAAAGATGTTTGGTTCAAGGTAAGATGTTCTCAGTTAGTGGCATATAAGAGTGGAGATAATGGATCATTTTCTGCTTCGTAAATAATGTTCGGAGAAATACTTCAACAGATAATATAGAGAAATAGAGATGACCCTTGAAAGTACAATTAACCAACATATATACTTGTGGTTCATAATTTTTAGGTAAGAAAGTTTAAAAGTGGACCACAAGTCGGTCCTAGAATCAAGTGGCTGTCCTTCAATATATGTGGAGATATATTTCATTGAGACTTACAAGCCAGTGTCGTAGTGTTTGATGTTCCATTTTTACGTCAGTTCTGGTGTACTTGGTTATTCCGTATCTAGCAAAAGTCTCTTTCATCATCTCATGGTATTGCTCCCTTGACATTTTTTAGATACATAAGCCATACACGAAGTCAACGTCATTGTGCTATTTTTTCACTGCTTATTAACGAAACTGCGAAACATGAGTCGTAGAGAAATTAATCTCACCATGCTTACTACCACTTTGTTGAGGATGATATCGTTCATCATTTTACACAAGTGATGACGTTTTCTTCATCCCTGAACATATCCTTGTTCATCAACAGTGCATATGTACTGTGGTCACTGATACGATTACTACTATTTTATACATTTGAATAGTTTGCTTATAATCAACTGGGTTGGTTCAGGGACAAGTCTTGACCAAGGGATAGCCTACACTTTGATGCTGGTGGCCTTGGCGCTAACCTACCTCATCCATTAAGTTTGCACATCGATGGAAGCCTTGCTACGAGCCTACGAGTACCACTCACTACCTAAGACACCAGCTTGTGTTTTTTGTTTAGTTTCTTTGTATTGTAAAAATTGATAGGGTTAATTAATGTCAATTTATTCAATTGATGCCTAAAGATCCCTTCCGAAAATTGGTGGAATGGTGGTGTATATCAGAAGTTTTGATGAGACGTGTGGTTATTGAAATGATTTGCTCATACTAATGGCTCTAAGATGTTAAATTAACATATTGGCTGAATGTTCAGGCCTTTACTTGTCAATAAACATTGTCTAAAGACGGTCTTGTCTGTCTTGGAACGCCTTTTGTGCTTGGTATGGGAAGGTCAATGTTGAGCGTAATCTGTAGTTGACCGATCCTTCTTGTCTGTCAAAAGTATTAGGTGTTGGATGAATGCTTTGAATAGAGTATGGTATTAAGAGGATGTTGAGGACTAATGAAAGCTGCAAATCACAATGCTTTGTCCGTCAGGCCTCTGTCAGTTAACTTGTTACAAAGCCAAAATGGAATAAAATGCAAGCACAAAGCGAATGAAATACGATGACTTCGATAACACCAAAGCAATCAACCTATGGAGGAGTTAACAAGGTCTGTGTAATTCGAGTAGGATGGATCAATCTTAGCTTATGGTTCGACTTGAATGTTTTAGCGTGATAACCTTAGACCACTCGATTAGACACACTAGAGTAAACTGTGTTATAGCAGTTCCTTGACAATTCTGGTGTTGATTTCGTTCAAACTGTGCATTATGTAGTTACTTCTTTACTTCGGTTAACTTTGGTTATAAAATTCTCGGCTTAATCTTCAAAAAAATATTTGCTGTACAATTAGAGTTCGAGTTTTGTTATTGCCTATGTTTGTCATACAATGCTGTAGTTTATGGTCTACATTCGTATTCTCTTGTAGCCACTGCATCTGGCGTTGTACTGGTTTTGCTTCGGAACAGCTTTCGCAACTCCTAAGACACCTAGACCCTTAACCCTTATTAAACTAACTATCGATAAGAAAAGGCAAGCAGTGTACAATGAAGTCGTATGACACGACCAGAAACGCTTTCTGAACTTCCTAGCCGGAAAAAAAAAAAAAAAAAAGATGGAACCGAATCTCAGCTGGATAATATAGTCCTGCAATACTTACCGGTGTTGCTACCTGCATTGGAATTTAACATGGGAATGCTTATGGTATGATAATTCTAACGCAGTTTTGACGCTGATACACATAATTCTGTCAGTCATTTACTAAATGATACTAACACATATGAACTTCAATACTGCACAATATAACATCAAACTGAGTAAAGTTAAGGACACTTACGCGTTAGAAAACAAGCAACGTGGTAGAAAATCAGAGATTATGTTGCCGATAATGGCTTCTCGATTACACCCTGATAGTAAGGGTTCGACTCCAACCAATGTCGTCAATGGCAAGAATTAGAAGAGCAAAGGGCTAGCATGAGGGAGAAGAGTAAGTCGAGATAGCCAAGGAGACTGCCTGACTAGCCTTACGAAGGGTCGAAATAAATATCGACCCTTAATCATATAGAAGCAGGCAAGTCATCCTTGGCTACTCAAACAATACTCTTGCTCTTCATGTAAGCCCTCTCTCTTCAACAATCTCTCCCTAAATCTTATCCCTCATTTCTCTAACTTACTCAACAAATTCTTGGAATGTAGTCTAATATCAACAATCATCACCCCTATATATAGCCAATCTAAATATGTCATTGTGCATATTAGATTCTCTTTTGCCTATATTTAAGCCCATTCCTCAATAATTTCCACTCACATATTTTTTATTCTTTTTCTCTTTTTTCTTCTGAAATTGTACTACTTCTTGGGAATGTTGTGCATGTTACTATGTTAGTGTTTACTACTATTATTTTTATTTTCTTTTTTGATTTTTTTTATAAATAACATAAGTTAAATGTTTTATATATATATATATATATATATATA
>JAOWBH010164531.1:0-11029 GCA_028566215.1 Silene coronaria
GGGCAGGTTTGTCCCTTTCGGCCCAGCCCGTGTCCGGCCCAAGCCCGCATTTGGACAGCTCTAAGCAGAAGTAAGAGTAAGTCTACCAGCTTGAGATAGTAAGATTTCATTCCAAAACAAGGGCCTTTTCCGATATTGTCAATTAAGCACTGAAATATTCCTTTTTTAGGTTTTCCATATTCCATTATGCCAACGTCACTAGATATTCCAAGATAATATCCCGTGATCGCCTTAGGAGAAACATTACAATGCTTGAAGCATTGTCTGGCAAAAGTTAAATTAATGCTCGAACTAATAATGATGGCCGATTTGTTGTCATTTATAACCTAATTAGACGAGTCACAATATATTTTAATAATAGTTTTGAGGTTATTAGAACATGTCTCTAAATTACCTTCTAGAAAGAATATGGAGTTATCCCCGAATAAGAGGGGAGAAACCTCTTCATCATGGCGACTGATTTTAATACCTCTAATAGCTCCTCACTTTTTCTCATGCAAGATATTCGAAAGATAACAACTCCGCACAAAAAACAAACATATACGAGAAAAGCGGGTGACAAGGCTAAAGTCGTGTCACCTATATCAAAATAATCCTAAATACTACTAACAAATAGCTAGCAGTAAGAAGGGTCGAACCACAGAGAGGCGGTAATTAATTATTTGCTAAAGATTAATCTGTCTTAAAGTAACAATTGAGGGGTTTTTTGTTGGATTTCTATAAACTAATTGCAATCAAATTAAATAAGACGAAATCAATAATATGAAAAGGTCTAGGGCTCAGGTTCACTAGATTAGTTATCCGGGGATGTGATTTAGCCAATTAACATATAAATCAAACTAACTAAGGTGACAAGATCGGTCGATTCAATTATGCCCTTTAAGTCTAGATTAACATGCGGTCGCTATCATTAATCTATTCTTATCTGATTATTGTAGCCTATATTAGTCTTAACCCAATCGGAGAAAATCCTAATTCGCTATACTAATTAACAATTCAGGCCTCAAATCAATTAATTAGAAAAATACAACAATCAGACGATAGCTTATACGATTTAACAATTAATCAAATAACTAATCCCCATCTAATAACTTAGATCCCCTTTCACCCTAGAAGATAAATTAGCTACTCATAATTGAATGCATAATTAAATTAAAAAGAAGGGAAAGAAAAACTTAGTCCTGAAATAAGATAAGAAGAACAGAGTATTTGAGACGGAGAGATCGAGTACAAGGAAAACAACTTGACAAAAATAAAACCTAAACTAACTAATATTAATCCTACGTAGTACGTACGTATTTATACTTGTTGGTTTGATTAACAAAGTCCAACGCAAAAACGCCAACCACATGGACTAATGGACGTTTTCTCTCTAGTCCAAATATCACCAAGGGGCCCACAAATGTGACAACAATTTTGTCAATGGGCTTGTATCATACGGTGTAATTCCTCTTTTACTTCACAAGTTCTTGTAAATCCTTGATAATAATTCTCCTCTATCCGTCGTTTCACTTTTAGTCACACGTCTTTATTCATTAATCGCAAATAACAGCTCCGCTTTTATTAAAACTATCGCTCGATCAACTTGTCGGCATTTTTTAGTCCCAAAAGCAACCTTCCTGCAAATAATTAAATAAACTCGTAGTAAACCGTAAAGGAAATAAATACAATACAAAACATACTAAAGATGCCAGAAATTAGTATTAAATTGCGGGGAATAACTATATAAAATATAGGTAAATTAATGAGTTATCAGTCCTGTTTATGCACGAGCCACGAGAAACGCATTGGAGTGCTGCATTGCGTGTTGTTCGATACATAAAACGTGGTCCTGGTCAAGCTGTTATTTCGTTCTAATTCCAATCTCGATTCAGTTGTTTATTGCGATGCGGATTGGGTTAGTTTTCCTTTGACGCGTCGGTCTTTAACTGCCTATTGTATGTTTTTGGGTGGTTGCCCTGTGTCTTGGAAAACTAAGAAACAACCTATAGTTTCTCGGTCATCTGCTGAAGCCGAGTATCGAGCCATGGCAGCTGCTACTTGTGAGGTCAAGTGGATGCGTGGGATTTTGAGTTTTCTCCGTGTTTCCATCTCGTCCTCTATGGTCCTTTACTGAGATAGTCATGCAGCGCTTCATCTAGCGCGCAATCCTGTGTTTCACGAACGCACTAAGCATATTGAGATTGATTGCTATTTTGTGCGTGATGCGATTAAATCCGGTTTAATTTCTCCATTTTATGTTCACACGCCGGATCAAGTAGTGGATATTATCACTAAAGCTATGGGTGTGAGTGAGTTTTCGCATTTGTTATCCAAGTTGGGCGTCGTCGATCCCTACACTCCCACTGGGGGGGTGTATTGTTATATTTGCGTTTGCGTATATTTTGTTCTCGCAAATATGGGTAGTTTCCATATTGTACTTACTTTCTTATTCTGTTAATAGGGTTTTGGTTGTATGTCTATATATACGCCGTCTTGTATTCCGAGTTATACACACATATAATAAGAAAAGGTTTCCCCAATATACGTTCTTCATATTAGGTTTCTACATATAATAAGCTTGGTATTGTTCATTTTTTTTAGTTGTTTATTTGAATAATTCCTATTTGGGGTTCGCTTTTTTTAGTTGCTTGTTTGAATAATTTCTATTTAGGGAGGTTTTTGAAAGGCGATTTCGAAATTTTATAAAGTTGTGGATGTCGGATTTAAAGCAGCTCAACCATTTGGTGAGTCGTTTCTTAATTTCTCAGGTATGATCAGCTTGATTTCGTCCAATTTAATGTGTTTTTATTCATTTGAAGGGATTATCTGTTTATTTTGTTACCAACTCAAAATGATTTCGCCAAACTGGGTTTGTCGATGGTTTTGTTTCTGGGTCGTTTGTTTCTGGTTTTATTTGTGATAATTTGTCAAATTTAAATTGCACTATAATGGCCGGTCGTTCTTTAGTCCTTGACATATTGGTAATTCCCGTTAGTAGCTTGTTCTCTAATTTCCTATTGCGCTACAACTTCTGCTCATTTTACTGACATGTTTTTTTTATGTTAGTGTGCAAATTAGATGTAGGTATTCTAGCGCAAACATGTGCATCATAGCCATAGATGTTGATACAAACATGCTTCACTAAACAGAGACCACACAATAGAACCAAAGTATAAGAAAATTCATTATTATTTTATTCTGCTTATACGTGCTTTCGTGTTGCCTACACTGTGTTAGGAAGGCCTTGGCCGGTAGAGGTCAAAGAAAGATAGTTCATGATCGGTTTATAGAACCAGAGTATAGTGAAATTCATTATTATCTTATTCTGCTTATACATGCTTTGGTGTTGTCTACACTGTGTTGGGCAGGCCTCGAATTGTAGAAGTCGACGGAAGATAGTTCATGACCGGTTGATGCTCTAGGAGTCGGATAGGCAACCTTCTATTGGTTAAACTGTTCCATGGAGCCAACTTCAGGTGTACTTTAAGTTACAGTTGTTTACTGAATTGGTACTCTTTCCCATTGTTTGATTCACTCCAAGTGTGTTTGGGCTAATGCTATTGTTGTCTGTTTATAATTGTGATGGCAGGCACTGGAGGTGGTGAGCGCGTGGGGCAGGACGACCCTATATTGTTTGGTCCTCGGCCTCATAATTTCCTGTCGGCCCCTTCCCCTTCATTGGGTTTTACGTAGGTTCAAATAACTAGCCTGGAAGGGTTGCTCATATACTAATCGTGCTATTCATGATTTTTTACCCCTTCTTTCAGTGGTGGAGGTGGCCGCGCGTGTGAGGCAGGATCGGTGCGCTCAGCCGTTTTCATCGCTTGTGCACTTACGATGTATTATCAACCCAGTTTTCTTCAACTTAATGTGGTTCTTTCCAAATTTTAAGGGTCTTTCGGTGGGCGGTTCCTATTTACAATGACCTTCTCTTCATCATTACCTTGCTCATTTTATGCCAACTCAGAATGTTCGGTTCCCAGCTACCAAGTTCGTCACTGTTTACACTGGCTCCCTCTCTCACGTTTTTTAGAATCCCCCGTTTTCTAATCATAATAAACCTGCTTTTGCCTCCATCTTCGTGTGTGTTAATTTCAGTGTCTTACGCTGCTTATACGTGGTTTTATTTTTCCATGGCCTTATCGTTGCTGTTATCCCTGGCCAGCTCTCATCTTAGTGTTGTATAAATTTTGTTAGGAGGCCCTGAGGGTGCAGAAGTCAAAGGAGGGATAGTCCATTACCGGTTGATGCTTTTAGTGTCGGCAAGCCGCCTTCTATTGGTTTAAATTTAACAAGGGGACAAGTTCAGGTGTACTTTTTGTGACAGTTGACAGCTACTTTTTGTACTCTTTCACATTTATTTGATCCACTCCAAGTGTGTTTAGACTCATTCTATTGTGGTCTGCTTATAGCTGTACTGGCAGGCCCTGGAGGTGGAGAAGGCGTGGGGCAGGACCCCACTATATTGTTTGTTCCTCTATCTCATAAGGTCCTGTTTTCCCTATATTCCCCTTCCCTTATTAGTGTTTAGATATGGAGTTCCCGGGGCTGTCCTTGGTCCTAATTAGAACTGTTCAAATGCGGGCTTGGGTCGGACATGGGTCGGTCTCGTGTTCTATTTTTGGCCCACGGATAAGCGGGTTTGTGGGTTCGGGACGAGTTTGTGGGCTGGGCCTATGTATTTTTCTTAAAATGCCTTGTCCGTACCCGCTTATTTAGCGGGCGGGATGAGCTGGGTTAATGGACGGGATGACCAATGAACAGCTATAGTCCTAATGACAGTGGCCCTAATTTGTTCAGCGGGAATCCATGGCTATTACGGCGACGGAGAGGGTTTAGGAGACACGAAGGTTTCTCGTAGGGGCGGAGGCGGGTCTGAGATTCGGCCCAAATCCGGTTACCAGTCCGTTCCTTCACCTTCGGTTTGTACTCTGTGAGTGTTAACTGATCTATTTATGTTTGAATTTCTAACCCAGATAAGAAGGCCAGTGCAAAGAAGCCGATGCTCCCATCATAGCAGTCAGTGCGGCGACGAAGGAGGTCAATATATTGCTTTATCTTTGTGCCTGCGCTTTCCGGGTGTGCTTTTCAACAGCTTTAGAATACGCTGTTATCTCTTGCGCCCTTACTTTGAAATTCATGCTACGTTTAGACTACATACATTGATGGTAGAATTTTGCAAGAGATAACCCTTAGAAACAGGCTCGCAACGGGTTTTTTGAGGCGCAGTTCACACCGTGCTGTAGGTAGAAGTATAAACTGTTAAACATACAACTATGCGCAGTGTTCCAGCTCTTCACTTATGTGGGCTTTCGTACTCCTTTCTAATCATCAGTATATTAGAGCCGTTTGTTGCCGTTTCCTTTAATTATCACCTTCTCTTTTCCTTGCTAGAGTATATAAACATTTGTTTGCTTAACATAAACTTAACTCTAGAACTAATATTATGAATGCAAGTGTTAATGATACTGGACTTAGCTATTGTGTCCATAAATTTCTCTCATGCGTAATCTTGGATTTCGTAGTATTATAGGTGTCATGTTAAAATAGCAATCACTTTGAGTATAAATATCCGTATCCTAGATTCATCCGGGCTAATGTTGGTTCTTAAATTTGCAGATCCCCTTTTTCGAGGCGCAGTTTACACCTTGCTGTAGGTAGAAGTATAAGCTGTGTGTTCTAGCTCTTCCCTTATGTGGGCTTTCATACTCCTTTCTAATCACCGGTATATTAGAGCCGCTTGTTACCGTTTCCTTCAATTATCACCTTCTCTTTTCTTTGCTAGAGTTAACCGTCTCTGGTGTCAGATGCATCATTTTTTCCCCTAGGGCTGCAAGAATACTATGTCAAGGCTGATCAGGTTCGCCGTCTCATGGGGCTCATCCCGTTTGTTGTTGTTGTTGCGTCCATTGTTTGTTGATTTGTTTGTTGGAATAGAAGAGTGAAGAAGATTTATGAGAATAATAAAGGGGCGATTATGTTTGACTTGAGTATTACAAAAGAAGAGGTTAAAGGAGGCGAAGGATTAATTTATAGGCAAAAGGTGGGGGACGACTATATATGAATCTTTGATTTATCAGTTAGGATAGGGTTAATCCGTTGTGAATTTGAAGTATTTTTAATGTGAGAAACACGACAGATCAGTTGTGTGTGGCCTTTTAGGTCGTTACCGGATTAGATGGCTGAAGCCTCTTTGGAGTTGTAATGATCTTACATAATTAGCTCTCAAATGGAGTCCGTCTCTTGCTTTATTTTCCTTTGCTAATGTTTACCTGTTGGTATTTGCCTTTATAGCTAATCTCGGAGTTGTCCTTCGTGCTCTCTTTAGAGTATTTACGTGATATTGTTTGCTGGTTTGTTGTTGCACTAGCATGGGTGGGATCGAATTGAGGGCCTCTTCTACTGGAATGTGGGTGCCAAGCCTTCATTTCCCACCTCTAATTAACATATAGTTCACGTTCTATCATCTCTTGCCATGAGGCGAGTTTTACTGCCGATTGGTTTCGGACCGATGTCATGAAACCACTGTTCAATAACACAAGCAGCTTTGTTACTTGCCATTTACTAATGACAACTTATAAAGACTTTTGGAAGCTGTTAAGTGCTTTTGGTCTCTCCCTTATGCTTCTTGGTGCGTTGGGTCGTAACAGACAGTGGTTTCCTCTTTTGTTCTTGTTTTTGGGATTGCAGGGCACCTTGGGCATTACCGATTAGGAGTGATCACTATAAGCACCGACCATTCTTTGCTGCTGAGCATAATTTATTGGATCAAAGCTTTGCTGAGTGATGACTGATTACTATGCAGCTCCAAGTGCACGCATATTCTGTTGTCGGATAATCACAACTATAGTACGTTTGTCTCTGTTCTTATGTTGTTATTTGCTTATCTGTGCTGCACATCAGAAGTTGATGTACTATTTGATTCTAGGACATCCTTATTCCTTTCTCTGGTATTTATGACTTATCTGTGATGGAAACATAGAAATCTCCTCGTCTATATGAAGCTGTTTATCCTTGGTCTGTGATTGCAGCGGCTGATTTGTCGTGGCTTCGTTCAAGATCACGCTCTTTGAGACTGAATCAATGAGAAGCGCCAACCATCAGCTACACACAGAAAAAACAGCCAGCTAATGGGTTGGTACCACGCTTTGGTCGCCCACGCCTACTTACTGTCAAATTTGAAGTGTAGTCTTCCTGCTGCTTTAAACAAACTTATCTGAGATCTCGAAAGCACGGGTTGTAGTACTTCTAACTTGGCCAAATTACAAACTCAGCCATGTGTGTTAATGACACCTTGTTCCTTGAATGTGTAGCTTTGGTGTTTGTTCCCATTTTTTGTGGGTCAGGCTAGCCATGTCTGGCCCATCAGCTGCTTGTTATTTAAATAGCAGGCCAGGCGTACGGCTTGCGCCCCAATGGCGCCTCGTTTCATTTCCAGACAAAGTCCCGTCGATTTCCTGGGGTCCTAAACCATCCCAGCCTTAGGAAAGTACTCAGGAGCCGTGACTGTAGCTGCCACCTTTAAGGGCCCTATCAGTAAAAAAAAAAAATAGCGGGTGCTGCTTAAAGGACCATGAGATTCCTATTATATGACTACTTTAGCTAGGCAGGGCAAACAACTGCAGACTTAAATAAAGCATTGATACACATTCAATTAGACATTATAGACATACAGAGGATAAACTCAATACATCTACACAAACACAGCAGCTCGAATAATGGTCAGTCTAAAAAGCTTGTGACTGATACACTGCGTCAACCAACGGTCGCAACAACTGAGAGCCAACATGAAAAATCAGGACAATAATAAACCTACCTGTAGCTTACTACACCCACCTTAAGAAGCCCTTAACAAACAAAAAATATGCAAGGAAATGACACATGGGTTCATTTTTCGTATAAGTAGGCCACTTAATCAACCCACCCACCTACAAAACCACATCTAAACGTATCCATGCGCGGCAATGTACTTTTACAACACAAGTGCTTACGTCGCTTGCACTAGGTTCTTAACCCTTTTAATAAATGCACCCAAAACAGAATAGAACTTGCTCCTTGTGATCGAATGCTGAAGTAGAACATGGTTCGGAATCAGAGAAAGGGCATTAGCCTAGCTTCTAAATGTTCTTCTGCTCAACAATAAACAGAAAACTCATTTCGATGAATGTATTCCACCTTTTGTTTAGAATTTATGTTTAGCTTGATGGATTTATTTTCTTTGTGTTTGTTACTTTCCTCGAGTGATGTTCCAAATAAGACCGACAACTTAACTTGCAGATATGTTCGTTAATACGGCCAATTACATTAATATTCTAAATAAGACCATCAAATACGAATAGGATTGTAAATAGAACCGTGCATTTCGCCTACTACATATGACGGTTTACAAAACCTTATACGGCTTATAACCAAACATTTCTGATAATGTGTAAGCAGAAGAATACGACATATATTTATTTATATTTTTTTACACATATGCACGGAATGAAAAAATATAATTGCCATATTGGAGGATATTTTTTCCCTTTGTATATCTACGTTGTTATATTAGTAGTGTTTGTTGGTAAATAGGTTACTATAATTGGCATGTTGATTGTTGAGGGAGTTTTTATTACTTCACATATTTACATGGTTATATTATTAGTATTTATTAGTAACTAATAGTTCCCATTTTTTTACTTTGCCGGTTACTTAGACGACTATACCCGTTTCTCTGGATAACCATTGTTTAGCACTAAAACTACACACAATCTAACCCACTTCACACGTGTCATCTCCCTAGCCTCAATTTACACACGTCTACTTACCGAACACTCTGACTGAGCCGCTTCTTTGTTCTCTGCTTTGCCTAAAATATTAGAAAATCATATACTATGCAATGCTTGTACTCCTATAGTACTACACTTCTGTAGCACTACTGTTCATTCAAGGGGAATACAATGGTGATGGATATACTACATTTGAAACTCTACACAAATGTATAGATAAGCAAATAATTAACACAAATATCTCAATTTACACTATTTATCCATATCTGATGTCATAATAACTTATTAAATTTTACGATTTCACATGGGGACCTATTAGCCCAAGTAAAACTTGACAAATTTGACCCGGTCTAAATAACCCGACACCCGAAATCAAGACTCGAACTTGACCCGAGCATGAATAGAGCCTACTCCATATTATCTGATCCTAAAATAACCCGAATCTAATATAACCCGATCTAAAATTCACCCAAACTAAATCTAATTAATCCGATTAACTTATTTGTCAAATCTATGATAAGTACATACAAAAACAAATAAATTACATGTATCAAGAAACATCAATTCTTATTGAAGAGGGGTAGAGGACGAGGAACAAGGAGGAGGAAGAGGATGGGCCAGGGGAGGTCTCAACGAGAGGAAACTTGACCTGTCTTAGAAGAGATGGAGCTATGCAGTAATCAAATAAAGTATTGATGATAATTATGACAATGTCTTTTGTGAGGCAACTTTACATTTGTAATACACCCATGTCCTTTTGTTTTCTGTATTTAATATGTCATAATTGATTTGTTTAGCATGTGTTAGTTTCGGTATGGTTGTTTAGGATTGATTTCTGGGCTTGAATAGAGTAGTAGTCAGACATGTTTCTTTTTAAAGGTTTCACTAAGAGCCCCGCGGTATATAAGAACTCCAAACCTTGTGTGGGAGGAGGTGACACCTGACAGATTAACTAGGGATTCTAATAGTGCCAATTTCGTTTTGTCAAGACTTAGTGGGAGCATGGTACTGTTAAATTTCATTGGCGAGGCTTAAGGAGTTGGTTGATGAGGTTGAGCCTCTTGTGGTTATATTGCAAGAGCATTCGCTTCAGATATAATTGTTTCTATAACTTGTGTTTTTTGTTTAGCTACAATATTTATTTTGCTTGTAGACAGGACAAATGAACCTTTATCTCTAGGAGGTGGTAAACCTTTCGTGCACTTCCCATCTTGTTTGGTTCTACCCTGATATATTCCTAACTTATTTGGTATTTGCTAATGTTAACGCTCTGGAATCCATGAAGCTTATTTCCGAATAATCTCAAAAACTTGTGTGATATTTGGTTCATCCTCTACAGGTACTTGGGGTTAATGTAAAACTTATAGGTGTGTCGAGCGACAACCGTTTCGTGCTTGAATTGAGAGGATAGGATCGAAGAGTGAATCAATATCTTTCATTACTTTATTTGTCGTTAAAAATCCCGCCTTGGGATTAAATTAAAACTTAATATTTCCTTTCTCCCTTCATAATCCTCACAGGTGCTGGAGCTGGTGTTGACGGCTAGCTATTATGTCGATATCGATGACATTGCGAAGATGATGGAAGGTTGTGCTATCATATTCAACAACTTAATATCTAGAATGTAAACGAACCATTTGCAACACAATTAGTACAATTTATACTTTGCTCTTAATTTAGATAGAAATACATCGTCCATTAATATACTAAAAACTGAAATTAAAAAATACTTACTCCATTGTATGTGTCGGTCTCATGATAATGTTATCATGATTATCATGAGACACTCTTATGTGAAACTTTGTGGTCCTCTTTTGAGGATGTCATAGGCTCACTGTTTGTAGTTTGTACTTTATTTGTTCATTTATTTATTATTCCTATAAATATAGGTGTGTACCTAGAACCATGAGCTCTCTGAGAACCAGAGGGAGTCGGGCAGACTTTGGACATGCGTACAAGAAGAGCGCATGCGCTTTATGGAGACAGAAGTTGGGTTCAAATCACTCAAGATCATACACCCAGAATTTCAAGAAAAGTTTAGATCTGTAGCCAATGAGTTTCAGGAGAAGGTCCAACTTCTCACGGGACTAGAAAACCAGAAGAAATAGTTAGAGTGTGAAGTCTAGAAGGTCAAGGATGAAAACAAGATCCTGGATGACTTGAACTCATTATCAGCTATCCCCATGAAAAGCATGCAGGAAGAAATTATTGAGTTAAAGGGCGGAAACAAAAGCTCGAAGGAGAGTTGCTTGCCCAATGAACGCTCTTGAGCTGGAAAT
>JAOWBH010164542.1:0-19711 GCA_028566215.1 Silene coronaria
CGTACACCCGAATACTCCTCCGATCACATCACAATCAATATCATAAAGCTCAATATAAACATTAGCATCAATATCATGAACATATCATAATCATATCAGTCTCATAATCAATTTATCATACCATAACATATCATATCATATCATATCACAGTTCATTTCACGGATACAGTAGAGTAGATACTCTACCTGAAATAGGTTCAGCTACAAATTCTCAATGAAGGCTCAGAAATACTCCACTCGGAATTCACCACCTAATGAAGTAAATAATATTCAATTACTAATCCAATTATCAAAGGCTCCTAAAGGATTATAAATTTAATAAATAAAACCCGTCTTACCATTATTCCAATCCCGACTCAAATCTTATATTATTAATAATAATAAGAATAATAAGAATAATAATAATAATGTTAATAATATTAATACCATTAATCCAATAATCCAAAATTAAATAATTACGCCACGCTAATATTATAATCAAATCCCGACTCCACACTTAATAAACTATTATTAATAAACCCGACCCGATTAAATAAAACGAACCCATGACTCCCATCATTTTTCCGCCATGCACCCTACTAACCCACGACCTACTCCACCTACAGCCCACGTCTACACCCAACGTCGGCCCACTTCAACCTGACCACCACCCAACCACCACCGTGGTTGACTCAGCCCACCGAGTCAAACCACGGCCCAAATAGCCTGCCTCGACACCGAGACCTCCCTGCACTCCCTCTGAACCCGCAACACCACTACACCCAGCCTGCTACAGCCACGGTTCCTTCACCACCATGGTCCCACCTGACCCACGGTGGTCCCCTTGACACCGGCACCACCGTGTCGACCTCCCCCGAGTCAACGATGGTGCCCCCTTCCTTAATCCGCGACAAAACGCATAAACTCGCTGCCGTTATCGGCAAAACTCACGACAACCACCGTAGAGACACCGACGACCGCTACAACCACCCATATTGCCACCCTCTGACTTGACCCTTGAACACGACAACCCTAGCCAACCCAAACATTGACAACATCACTTATCGACACGACAACCAGACACTATTCTGCATATTATGACGATAACCACTCTCCTCCACTATGAACAGTGACTACGACCACCCTAACCACCGCCACCAGACCCAACGTGACCTTAGACTAGCCCTTAACCGACTAAACTTAACGACCATACACAGTATTAAGCAATATACGAAAAACAGAAAAGAGGAAATGAGAAAAACCGCGTCGTAATACCTCGATACCGCCTTAATTCGACCCTAGAAGCACCACAGAAAACACCCGTCGATCAGCCGCCACTCTCTGACCTTCCTGCCGTCACTCTCCTCTCTGCCTCTCAAAAAGTGTGATGATATTTAGGGTTTTACGTGTGTGATATGGGTGAGGGGGAGTGACGGGTAATATAGGGGAAATGTGGGTAGGGTTTTACACGGTTATATCATCCAACCCACTACCATATTCGACCCAAACCCGAACCCGTTAACAACATAATGTAACTCGGTTAATATTTAAATAATATAACTACAATACCCGTCAACGACTAAACGATAATAATTAAACATAACTCGATGCTAATATGTTAACAACGTACTAGTCGGGTCAAATAACGAGTCAAATAATATAATGTCGAAGCGCAATAATACGGGGTATTACAGCACACAAGCAAATAGATTAGGTTCCGGATGATAATCCAAGCACACAAGCAAATAGATTAACCCCACTCTAAGCACGAAAGCAAATAGAGCGTTTTGGATTTCTTCAAGCACGAAGCAAGTGAAGAATTGGAAAAGCTCTTGGCTTAACTCTTTTTCTTAATTCAACTCAACTGATTTTTACAAAATGGTTAAGGCTTGCTTTTATAGAAGAAGCAAGATGGATCCTAACCATTCAAAAGTAATCTAATGGCTCAAAAGCCTCTAATAGGTCCGGCCAAAAGGGCCCTTAAATGGTCACAAAAACCGGTGCTAGGACAAGGACCTTACAACATACAAGTTAAAATGCCAACGTACAAAGAAGAGAAAACAAACTAATGGGACAAAAGTCCCTTTATATCCGTGAAAGGGTCTTGATACTACCAAAAGATGCTTCAACATTCTTGTGCAAGAGCTTGAACATGGAGATAAGCTCATAAAAGGATCCCATCAAAATGGGAAAGGTTTGAAAGGGACTTGTGATTCCCCTTTGTAACCGTGCAAAACTCTTTTGTCCCCTTTGATTTGTTTTCTTTGAACATGTGATCCCTTTGTTGGCTCATTTATTTATTACACAAATGTTCTTGGCTCTTTGACATAAGTTCCTAGACCCCACACTTTCCCATGGTTCATTTGGAATTCGACTGGAACCTTAACTGAATAAGGCTCTTGAATTCGACCAAGACCGAATTATTTTCGAGCTCAACGCGTTTTGCTTCAGGTACGATGAATGGCAAAGTCTTGAACGGGATGTCTATAACTTGGCAATCCTTAGTTACCCATTTCCTCTTCTTTTCCGGTCCTTCCGTGATAGTCCAATGGTGGTGTTTGGAGAGGAATGGCTCGTCAATCAAATTCTCCCCCGGAATGGGTTTGTAGAAACCATCGCGAATGAAGCGCAGATTTAAGTATTTAGCTACGCGGGTGATCAAACCGCCATTGACAATTTTTAAAACTCCATCACCTCCCGTCGCCGAATAATACCAACGTTAAAGAATTGTGAAAGCTGCATTAAAAGACGCCCTTGAACCTTCAACTTTGATTCGAGAAAAGCCAAGTCAAGCATGGTGATAACCCCCGATTCCCTTCGCGGAACTATCGTATTAGAAACAAATCTTTGACAATACCGAATAACCGGGTGTTGTATACAATGAGCTGGGACATTTTTAAGCTTGTTCAAAGTCCTACCCATAATTGCCTTCCAAAGATCGGTGATTTGGCTATCCTTTAATTTTGGTGTCTTTGAATTAGAGGGTTCCAAACCTAAGATCTCCAACAATTCCTTCAAAGTGATCATCCGGGTTACATTCTCTAGTCGGAATTCTAGGCAAATTGTGCCTCGGGGGGTTGTCACTTTCAAAGAGCTCAAGAACTCAAGAACGAGAGTCTTATATGTGAGCTCATGCATCTTAAACATCAGTAACATTCCCATCAATTCAAATAAGGCTTTAACTTGTTTCTTAATTCCCAAGGATTCAAGGGTTTTCAGGCAAACAAATCGGGTGGGGGAAATTTTCTTATTAAGAAGAGATGAATTTCATACATTGGTCCGCGATGTGGAATTCTACTCCGGAATGTTCGTGGAGAAGAAACATCTCTTTGACCAACTTATCCTCCAAAAGTTGATCCTTGATAGAAGATTTGGAAGAACTCCCCTTTCCTTAAGGTTTTTGGTGCTAATTGTTGTTGTAATCTTTCTTTACCACCTCATGTTCTTACCATGGTCTTCAATTGAAAAGTAGGATGAAATCAAAGAAAATCCTCAAATTTGTGAAACCCTAGAAAAATTATGCTCCAATTGAAGTTGAATTCTTCAAGTTGTTGCGTTGTTAAACGGTGAGTAGCTTTGATTTGAGATGTGGGTTCTAAATTGTTAAAATCCGGGAGTGTTATGTGGTGAGATTTGGATAGATCTATTGTGATGTTCTTCTTTTGAGGGAGAAAGCTTGCTTTATGAATAGGGTTTGTAAGAAATTGGGGAAAAATTGCATTTATGGGGAGGAGAGAGAAGAAGAAAAATGTGGCCCTGAGAAGGTTGATCCCGACCGAGCTAGGTGGTGTCACGGATGAGTTCCCCATGTTCTCGGACGAGATAAGCTTCATCTCGGACGGGTTGTCTCTCAGGACGTTATCAGCAGAAATCATGTGATAATCTCGGACGAGTTGCCTACGTCTCGGATGGGTTCTATTCGTCTCGGACGAGCTGATCTGCAACTGGGACGGGATGTTGAACATTACTTTTTCTTTGCTTTGGTAGCTTCTGTCTCAGACGAGACAAGCTTTGGCTCGGACGAGATCTTTTATTTCTCCTATTTTCCTTTGTTTCTTCATTCCTTATGTAAGGGATATTGTTGGTTATCCCCATACTAGGTTTTTCCTCCTATAAAATTCTCACAACCCATTGAAATTCCCTCCCTCACTCACTCTCATGCAAGAATCAATAGTGCAAATCATTGTACATGAAAAGAAATGCAATCCATGTTATAGGGTTAGAGTAATGTATAAGGGATGTTTTCGGGAGACCTCCACCAAACTCTTTCCTTTTGAGATTAGCATAGGGGAATTGGCTCAAGGTAGAGCGTGTCTACCTCTCCAACAAAAGCAACTTCGATATGTGGCTTCAACCTTTGACTGTTCAATTTGAATCGCTCACCCTTGTGTGTTTCGAGCTCAAAGTCGTCATACTTTCCAACTTCGGAGATTGTATACGGACCCGAACACCTAGAATTTAGCTTTCCGGGGAAAAGCTTGTATCTAGAATTGAAAAAGGAGGACCTTGTCTCATAAATGTAATTCCTTCTTCTTGATCCTCTAATCATGGAAAGACTTTGTCCTTTCCATGTAGATTCTTGCATTTTATTAGGATTGAAGTCAGAATTCTTCCAATTCTTGCAATTGGAGGAGTCTCTTTTGCCCGCTTGCCATATATCGAAGTTGCTTTTGTTGGGGTGACATGACTAATCCAACTTTCATTGAGCAAGTATTAATAAGTAAACACCCAGTTTTAAGAACTATAGAGCGACGGAGTACACGGTCCAGATCAATTTGTATGTTCAATTTCGGGTTCTCGATTAACCCAATTGCTTCATATTACGTAATAATCAGAAACATAAGTCAGATTAAACTTGTTGATCAATCATTACAGTTTATGTTCCACCAACGTAATAATATGGTTCTATTATTCCGAGACGACAAATAACTGATAATAGTAAAATTTAGACCAAAGAAGACTCAATTACCCATTTGATGTGGGTAAAAAAACATTGTATACGGCTAGTGAGTTTATTGGATGAGGTGGGATAAATGAGTCACACAACGAGTCACAATGACAAGTAAAAATGGTTCACACAAATAGTTACAACAACAAGTATAAATGAGTCATACAATGAGTCACAATGACAAGTAAAAATGGTTCACACAATGATTCACAAAATCAATTGGTTCGCACAAATAGTGAACATCGGGTAGAGCTATTAGGAGCCCCTTTCTAGCTTGGTTATAGACGGATTTGAAGTAATAACATTATTAGTACCATTCGGTTGTTCACAATGACAAATGACATGTATAATCTTGTATTATTGATCACGCGCAAAAATATCGGACACACTTAAGCTAGTGTTCTACGTCCAACGAAACAATGTCAAGATGATGTTGTAAGCGTTCAACGGAGATCATGGGCACCTCGTCAATGATGATAATTGTTTTGTCGTGTCATTTCCCTCTTGATAGCTTGCACCATGTGATACTTTACTTAATGACATGTCAAGTTAATTTGCATTTTGTTAATGTTGCCATAAATTCTGTATTTTATGGATGTTCCTCTAATTGAGATATTATCTCTGGATGGTACCCCGATACACAATATATCGTGTATGTATACCAATTAACCCAAAGGTTGTTAGCAACATAGGGTTTAGGGTTCATTTAAATTATATCACATATATGTCAATGTGTACATCTAACTTAGTTATAAAAAAACATCGAATATTCACTATATTATTATATTTAATCATCCTATTAGTAACTTTTGATAAGTTTCAGATAGGGATCGTAGCTCTATGAGTTGTATTTATTTCATAGAGTCGAGTTATTGTAATGACTAAATTGTATACTCTTTTTCAACGAAGCTAATAGTAGGTATGTGTTAAATTATCATCTACGGGAATAATTATCACATTAGTGAAAAATTTAACAACTTATAATTTATACTTTAATACCAATTGTTTTTCTTACATACTACACCGTGTAAAGAATTGAAAAAAGGGGAAGGGGTAGGAAATATTATTGTTATCACCTTTAATATATTCACATGACTTATTAAAAGTCAAATAATGGTGACTAGTATAGTTGTATGATATGAGTGTGTGTATGTGACTGTGGACCTTGCTGACAAACACTATTGTACATCTTATAATAACATCATAACATGTTCTTTGACAACTATCAACTGTACTAACAACAATTTGTGTGAACCAATTGACTTTGTATATTTGTTATTGTGACTTGTTGTGTGAACCATTTGAACTTGTCATTGTGACTCGTTGTGTGAACCCATTGCCATTACTCGTTGTGTGTTTTAGGGACATTGCTTGGTAATTTTGAATCATGAGACTCGGTGATAGAACTTGCAACAATGTGATAAGATTTGTACGAGTTTAAATCTGAGATACTTTTTTTACCATTATTGGAAAAACAACCGCTACAACATTTTAATGTCGTGGTTCATTCTTCTCTTCTCAACCTTGTGATAAAAACAACTCAAGGCAGAAGTTTCATGTTTACTCGTTCAAGGCGATGGCATTCTAGAATGGTTCAAATACTAATGAAATGGAATAAAAGCAAAGAAAGAAAGCAAACTTACAAGTGCCACCGCTTATTCAACCGGAATTTCACAAGTTTGGTATTATGAGATTGTAACTTGTGACAAGTTGAGATTCCCATAAAATATAATGTTAAAGTTAACAATATGTCAGCCTATAATGTAAGAAAGTTTGAGGATTTGTCACAAATCCAATTTGTACGTATAGAACTTTCTTGTACGTTCAGTGTGATCTTTCACTTGTTTCTGTAGGTCCCTTCGGCCATCTCTGCAATTCATCCCCTACACATTCACCCAATGCTAGTCTGCCACCTATTCTTTAGATGTTGCCGATGTGGAAATGGGAGTCGATTTCGATGGCTTCATTGTGGAGTTACCAAGATCGCAGAAGGAACGAACTATAAAAGGTCTACGCTATCCCACTACTTTGATATCCACTGAACAAATGAACAAAGTCAATTCTTCTAGTTATTGTAGTGTAATAGGGAGTTTCAAAGTCAATGGCCAACGAGTGAAACGGTACTACCAAGGTGATGAGACCGGGACGGTTGAAGTGTTATACCTCGGGGAACCACTCCCCAAGGAGGAATTGAAACTTAGCTGGTATGGTTACTTAGTCTATTAAAATGTAATATTAATCAGATTAAACTCCCAAAATTAGATTACTAATGCATATGACAATCACAAAATGGTCACTTAAAATGATAACAACCTGTTATTCACTTAAAACCATTTAAAACCATTCATTTACGAAGTCATCAGAGTTTTGGCTAGAGAAGGGTCGCATCAGTGGATACGCCTTCTGGAAAGAACACAACATAGGTTGCGCCTCTTCCAAAGGCTGCTTTCTCTCTGGTTCCTCCTTCTTCTTCCTCGAGCTTTTCTGGGTTTCGTATGTTTTCATATTGGTTATAGGATGTATACTGAATAAAACTGGTATATGATACTACGCCACGACATCAGCATAACGACCAGGACTTATCATGCATAACCTGACTCTGGAATCGAACACAAAATATAATCACAACGAGTCACAATGACAAGTACATAGGTTATGCTTAGTTAGTTATAGTCTTAGGATAAGTCTTAGTTTCATTGTCCGTTGTTTGTTCTAGTAGTGATTAGTTTCTAGTAGAGTGATTGTGTTATTGTTTATCCCTAGTGCCCAAAAGCACTAGGAGACTAACGGTTTCCTTGAGTGTATGCCTAGGAAAAACGGGAACCCATTGCTTTACGATTCTGACCCGGAAAGGCTCCTATAGAATTTTTGTTTAAATCTAACAAAACATACAGCTTGAAAATCCAACTATAATTTTAGGGCGTTGGTGACTGCAAATAACTGTATTGATCGTCAATAATAGGATTATACAAATTGATGTTTTAATTAAGAATATTTATACAAGTTCAATTTTAGGAATACGTACACATCGTTCTCCTTTGTCATTCAATAATTTCAGCAGTACATTTGCATTGTTCTTCCTCAGCCAAAGTAGTAGATAATAAATTAATTAAGTATGATACTCCCCAACACTCGGTATCTATGCCATAAATTCATTTCCAATGGTGAGGGCTTGTGTCGCCCTCGGTGTGAAGGTATTATGCCAACTAAAAAAATGTTTGGGAATCTCTATAAGGTCCCACACCGGGAAACTTCACTGGCATTATGTGCAAATAGTCACAATTACGTATGCCAAGTCTTCCGAGATGGATGACAAGTATGACATACGATTATGCTTTATAAAATGTTTTCCTGTCGCCACACCTTTGTACTAATAATGCAGTTTTTCACATGTGTCGTTGGGTCATGAACGATAACTTATTCTCGTTGTAGTAAGTTCTTACTATCAGAATTCTTCCAATTCTTCCAATTCTTGCAATTGTACAGTTCTCCTTGATTTAAGACATATTGTTCAGCTAGATGTCGTATAGCCCGTTGCCCTCTATTATCCATGTTTGGTGGGTATTCGCCGGTGAGTTTGTAATTCAAAATGGCTTGGTACCAAGGCTCCTCTTGACTTTCATCTCGGGTTAAAAAGTGCACACAAGCTGGTTCTAAATGCCTTTCGATGCAAGGTGACATTTTGACCATATTGTCAGGCATGTTAATTAGTGACGCGGGTTTCGCAAGAGCGTCTGCGAACTGATTCTCTTTTCTAGGCAGATGCAAATAAGTGACTTGGTCAAAGAATTGAGCCACTTGCTCTATTCTTGCTTGGTAAGGTACGAGACTTTCACTTCGAATCTTCCATGAACCAGTGATCTGATTGATTTTTAGGGATGAATCTTCGTGTACTCTTAGTCTCTTTATACCCAGGCTTACTGCCGTTTGCCACCGATGAGGCAAGCTTCATATTCTGCAGCATTATTGATCACCTCGAAGTCGAGGTTGACCGAGATCGGTGTATGCTCACCTTCAAAAAAATGAGCAACACTCCTATGTCATACCCTCTCAAATTAGAAGACCCATCAATGTAGAGGTCCCAAGACTCATCATCGGTGTATAGAATGTCTTCATTTGGAAATGACCATGTATTTATAGCTTGGGTATCCTGGATCGGATTTTCAGCGAAGAATTCGGCTACTGCTCGCCCTTTCATGACATTTAAAGGAACGAATTTAAGGTCAAACTCCGAAAGAATTAATGTCCATCACGCTAAGCGACCATTGAGCACTGGTTTCTCGAATATGTACTTGATCGGATCCATGTAATTGCGCAGTTTCTTAGTTGCCCACACAAGAGCGAGGCAAGTCTTCTCGAGAGGTGTGTACTTGATCTACTACTACCATGGACGCAAATGTAACAAATATTGAAATGATAAATATGAGAAGATGAATAAAAAGGAGGCGCTTAAAAAATCCAAGGCAAGGATGCTATGAGAGCCATCGTCACTCATGAACTTGCTGTCATCCTAAACAACTGATCTTCCCTCCGTCTCACCACCGACTTCACCGACCATCAAAGGCACTTTTAGCGACACTATCATCATTATCCTTTTGTAATCCTTAGCTACTACTTGAGCTTTCAAAATTTAATGACACCATTTTCATTCTTTCTTCTTCTCTTTGAGCTCGAGTGAAGAGAAGCTCGGGTTGGGCCCAAGATGGTAATGGGCCACTAGGATTGACATGGCCACGATCGACCATAAGGGCAAAGTAAGGATAAAGGGTGTGGTATGTATCTACTCGATCTTCATGCATACGGCGATGCATCTCAAGAAGGATGGCGGTGGTGTAATCATCATTCGGTTGCACGCTTGGATTGGGATGCACAAAGGGCTTGTGTTGCTCTGGGTAAGGGAGGATAAAGACAAATATCGGGTCATCATAAGCACCGATCCGGTCTTTGATTGTGCTTGGGTCAACATAAGGGAGTGTACCCGGGAGGAAATAGAACGGATTCGTTGCCCTTTGGCTTCTTCGTGGTACGATGAATGGCAAGGTCTTGAACGGGATATCTATAACTTGACAATAATTGGTTACCCATTTCCTCTTCTTTTCCGGTCCTTCAGTGGTAATCCAATGGTAGTGTTTGGCGAGGAGTGGCTCATCAATCAAAGTCTCCCCGGAATGGGTTTGTAGAAACCATCGTGATTGAAGCGCGAATTGAAGTATTTAGCTAGGAGGATTATCAAACCGCCATTGAAAATTTTTAAAACTCAATCACCTCTCATCGCCAAATAATTCCACTGTTCAAGAATTGTGAAATCCGCGTTAAATTCAAGACCCCACCTTCAACTTTGATTCGAGAAAAGCAAAGTCAAGCATGGTGATAAAATCCGATTCCCTTCACGCAACTACCTTGTTAGCAACGAACCTTTGCCAATACTGAATAACCGAGTGTTGTATACATTAAGCCGGGACAATTTTAAGCTTGTTCAAAGTCCCACCCGTAATTGCCTTCCAAAGATCGGTGATTTGGCTATCCTTTACTTTCAGTGTCTTTGAATTAGACGGTTCCAAACCTAAGATCTCCCCCAATTCCTTCAAAGTAATCATCCAGGTTACATTCTCTAGGCGAAATTCTAGGAAAATTGTGCCTCGGAGGGCTGTACTTTCAAAGAACTCAAGAACGAGAGTCTTATATGTGAGCTCATGCAATTTAAACATCGGTAACATTCCCATAAATTCAAATAAGGCCTTAACTTGTTTCTTAATTCCCAAAGATTTAAGGGTTTTCCAGCAAACAAATCAGATGGGGGAAATTTTCTTATTGAGAAGAGATATGAATTTCTTATGTTGGTCCGCGGTGTCGAATTATACTCCGAAATGTTCGTGGAGAAGAAACATCTCCTTGACCGACTCGTCCTCCAAAAGTTGATCCTTGAAAGAAGATTTGGAGGCAGGGGGTTGAAGGAATCATAGCGGAAGAACTCCCATTTTTTCTTAAGGGTTTTGGTGCTAATTGTTGTTGTAACCTTTCTTTACCACCTATTGTCCTTGCCATGGTCTTCAATTGAAAAGTAGGATGAAATCAAAGAAAATCCCCCAAATTTGTGAAACCCTAGAAAAATTATGCTACAATTGAAGTTGAATTCTTCGAGTTGTTGCGCTGTTAACCGGTGAGTAGCTTTGATTTGAGATGTGGGTTTTAAATTGTTGAAATTCGGGAGTGTTATGTGGTGTTGGGTAGATCTATTGTGATGTTCTTCTTTTGAGGGAGAAAGCTTGATTTATGAATAGGGTTTGTAAGTAATTGGGGAAAATTGCATTTATAGGGAGGAGAGAGAAGAAGAAAAAAACCCGGCCCTGAGAAGGTTGATCTCGAACGGGCTAGGTGGTGTCACGGACGAGTTGACCATGTTCTCGGACGGGATAAGCTTCATTCGGACGGGTTGTTTATCAGGACGTAATCAGTAGAAATTGTGTGATGATCTCGTACGAGTTGCCTATGTCTCAGACGGGCTCTGTTCTTCTCGGACGAGCTGATCTGCAACTCGGACGGGATGTTGAACAGGACTTTTTTTTACTTGGGTAGCTTCTGTCTCGAACGAGACAAGCTTTATCTCGGACGAGATCTTCTGTTTATCCTCTTTTCCTTTGTTTCTTCAATCCTTATATGAGGGATATTGTTGATTGGCCCCACACTAGGTTTTTCTTCCTACAAAATTCACACAACCCATTAAGCTTATCTCCCTCACTCACTCTCATGCAAGAATCAATGGCGCAAATAATTGTACATGAAAAGAAATGCAATGCATGTTAGAGTTTTAGAGTAATGTACAAGGGATGGTTTCGGGAGAACTCCACCAAACTCATTCCTTTTGAGATTAGCATGAGGGGATTGGCTCAAGGTAGAGCGTGTCTACCTCTCCAACAAAAGCACCTTCAAAATATGGCTTCAACCTTTGACCGTTCACTTTGAATCGCTCATCCTTGTGTGTTTCGAGCTCAAAGTCGCCATACTTTCCAACTTCGGAGTTTGTATACGGACCCGACCACCTAGAATTTAGCTTTTCGGGGAAAAGCTTGTATCTAGAATTGAAAAGGAGGACCTTGTCTCCTAAATGTAATTCCTTCTTCTTGATCCTCTTATCATGGAATGACTTTGTCTTTTCCTTGTAGATTCTTGCATTTTCGTAGGATTGAAATCGAAATTCTTCCAATTCTTGTAATTGGAGGAGTCTTTTTTGCCCGCTTGCCTTGAGATCAAGATTGAGTTCCTTAATGGCCCAAAATACCTTATATTCCAATTCAATGGGCAAGTGGTAAAATTTCCCATAAACAAGCTTGTAGGGTGACATTCCTATGGGAGTCTTATAGGCCGTCCTATAAGCCCAAAGTGTGTCATCAAGCTTTGTACTCCAATCTTTCCGATTTTTGTTGACTACTTTCTCCAAAATTTGCTTGATTTCTCGATTGGACACTTCTACTTGGCCACTTGTTTGGAGATGGTACCCAATGTTGTTAGGATCGGGATTTTACTTTGAATCGATGAGCTTGCTAGGATCGGATCGTAGAATCGTAAGATCCTACAAATTAACTAAAATACATAATTTTGTTATTAAAATATGTTAAATCTCGTGTTTAATTCTCAAAACGCTATTATCTTAGCATGTGACCATAAATTTTCCCATTTATAATAATTTTATATCTTAAAAGTCCTATACAAAATTTTAGTAGCTGAAAAAGTTGAATTGTTAATAAGGTAGGATCGGGTCGTATAATCGTGGGATCGGGTTAAGATTCTACTTTAGAAAAATTTGAGACAAGTTGAATCGTAAGATCCTACAAAATTAAGATCCTACATAGGATCGGTATCGGGCACCAATTTTTGGATCGTAGAATCGTAAGATCCTACGATCCGGATCAGGAGTTTAACAACAACCCAAACCGGTCCGATGTTTGGACACAATTCTTCGACAATAATGAAGCTAATTTCTTCTCGTGGAAGTGAGTCCCTTCGTCGCTTATTAAAGCTCTCGGCACTCCGAATCGGGAAAATATGACTTTTTTCAAAAGGTTTATAACAACCTTGGCATCATTGATAGGTGAAACTACTGCTTCCACCCATTTTGACACGTAATCAACGGCCACTAGAATGTATTGATTTCCGAAGGAGGAGGTGAATGGTCCACGGTAGTCTATGCCCCAAACGTCAAATATTTCTACTTAATGATGCCTCTTTAGGGCATCTCATTCCTCCAATAGATGTTTCCGGTTCGTTGACAAGCGTCACATCGAATAACGAACACTCTTATTTGAAACATTGTAGGCCAATAGAAACCGGATTGCAAAATCTTTGCCACCTTCTTCTTCCTCTGTGATGCGCTCCATATGGTGAGGAATGACATCCGGTTAGGATCCCTTCTACCTCCCATTGGGGAACACATTTTCGATATAAACCGTCACTACATGCCTTGTAAAGATGAGGGTCATCCAAATAGTACCGCTTTGCCTCACAGTGAAACTTCTTCCGTTGGTGGTGGTTTAGCCCATGTGGAAGGGCTCCTCCAACTATATAGTTGGCATTGTCGGCATACCACGGTGTGGTGTTTATCCCAAGTTGAGAGTGGATGGCCATTAGCAAGTCGTCGAGGAATGAGTCATCAATAGGCAAGTAATCCTCTTTGTCATCAATTCTAAGCCTAGACAATGGTCCGCGACTACGTTCTCCGCACCTTTCTTATCGCAAATTTCCAAATCGAATTCTTGCAATAGCAAAATCGATCTTAATAACTGCGGCTTTGCTTCTTTCTTAATCAATAAGTGCTTGAGCGCGCGGTGGTCGGTGAAGACAATTACTTGAGATCCGATCAAGTAGGACCTAAATTTCTCCAAAGCATAGACAATGGCTAAGAGTTTCTTTTTCGTTGTATCGTAGTTGAATTTGGTTTGGTCAAGGGTCTTGCTTGCATAGTAAATAGCATGCAATGATCGTCATTCACATTGGCCTAAGACTGCGCCAACGGAATAATCACTCGCATCGCACATCACTTCAAAGGGAAGATCCCAATTTGGCGATTGCATGACGGGGGCTGAAATTAAAGCTTGTTTTATCCTATCAAAAGCTTCAAGACAATCATTATAAAAATGGAAAGGATTGTCTTTAAGAAAAAGTTCAGTGAGAGGCTTGGCAATTTTTGAGAAATCTTTTATAAAACGGCGGTAGAAACCCGCATGTCCAAGAAAACTCCTCATTCCTTTGACATTAACGGGAGGAGGAAGTTGTTCTTTCACCTCAACTTTAGCTTTATCAACTTCGATGCCTTTTTTCCGAAACAAGGTGGCCTAAGACAATACCTTCAGTTAACCATGAAATGACATTTTTCCCAATTCAAAACAAGACTCACATCTTCACATTTTTTGAAGTACAAGGAAAAGGTTATGCAAGCACGAATCAAAGCATTTCCCATAAACACTAAAATCGTCCATGAACACCTCCATAATAGATTCTATGTAGCCCGAAAAGATGCTCATCATGCATCTTTAAAAGGTAGAGGGTGCGTTGCATAGTTCAAAGGGCATCTTACGGTAATCAAAAGTACCGTAGGGACATGTAAAAGTGGTATTGTGTTGGTCATCCGGGTGGATTGGGATTTGGTAAAATCCCGAATACCCGTCAAGATAGCAAAAGCACTTATTAGAGGCGAGCCTCTCCAGCATTTGATCGATTAAAGGAAGGGGAAATGGTCTTTCCTAGTTGAGGAATTCAATTTGCGATAGTCGATAAACATCATCCATCCCATTACTATCCTAATAGGTATTAGTTCATTCTTTTCATTTTTAACAACCGTAGTCTCTCCTTTCTTTGGGACCACTTGGACGGGACTCACCCATTGTGAATCCAAAGTGGGGTAGATGATACCCGCATCAAGCAATTTCATTACTTCACCCTTAACAACTTCTTGCAATGTGAGATTTAGTATCCGTTGGCCTTGAATGGTGGGTTTATAGTCATCTTGAAAGTGGATTCTATGCATACAAAGTTCGTGACTAATTCTTTTAAGATCATCAAGACTATAATCGATGGCTTTTTCATGTTTTCTCACGATAAAAAGCAAGGACTCATGTTGGACACTATCAAGTTTGGAATTAACAATCACCGGTTTGGTTTTATCATCGTCAAGAAAAGCATACATCAAATTAGGAGGAAGGGGTTTAAGTGAAGAAGTCTTTACCTCACTTTGCCTAGAATTATGAATTATACCTTCCACCTTCAAAGCTTCCTCATTAGTAAGCTCTCTATTCTCTAAAACGGCTTCCAACAAGTCTACTTCCATATCCCATAGGCCATTATTAACTTCACTTGCTTCTAGAGCTAATAATGCATTAATGCCTCTAGAGGATCTTTCATGAGCATAGGGGTAGTACGTCTTCCACGTAGTAACCAATAGTATCCATCGCGATACAACAATAGCAAATGATTTTGAAAATAAATGAAAACAATGGACCCAAACACAATTAAAAGCAAATAGATGTAAACAAAACAAATCACACCGTCCACGGCAACGGCACCATTTTTGGTGCGATTGTGTCGTCGGGTCACGCAACAAAATAATACTTATAAACTTAACAAACAAGCATAACAAGTCAAGGTTGATCCGTGGGATGATAGTGTGTTTCGCAAATAAATAGCAATAACTATGTCTAAGGTCGATTGTCACCTGGGTTTATTAAAGATGAAACTGTCTAAACTACTTCAACAACGATGATGAAACGAGTAAATGAGCAAAAGCGATGGACAAAGGATGATTATTAACAAAGGAAATAACCTAGGGTGTCATGGGTTCTTATGGGTTTATTAAGGTAGATAAGGGGTTGAGTCTCATACATGTGAATCGGTTCAAGTCGGACTATGAGTCAAGTCTCTCGATCTAATGACTCTACCTAAGTCAATCGGAGTAGCTCTCTTGTATACCCGTTCGGCTCACCAACTAGTGCGCGGTCTATCAATTCTACGACTCTCGATCTTATAGAGATAATGAGTAAATAGAGATTCATACAAGTTCTTTCAAACAGGCATTTCATCAAACATCAAATGTGCAAAAGTTTAAATAAAAAATAAAACTCAAGTATGATAATCAAACAAAAAAGATTAAGCCCTTAATCAAACCTCATAATCCCCCATTAACCCTAACTAAGAAATTACTCACTACCTAAAATCATGTTATTAATAACCAAGCTAATAATAATAAGGAAACATAGCATATACATGATGGATAATGAAAGATTAACAAAGGATTAAAAAGGAGATTAGAAATTATACCCATAAGATGAACAATAGATGAGAATAATAAGAACAATAATAGAAGAAATATTGGAATAGATGAAGATCTTGTGACCAAATCTTGCATAAAACCAAATAAATCTTCAATTACAACCTAAATCTATGAATGATTAAAGAGATATTTAGACTAATTAAGAGAGATTAAGGAGATAATCTAGATCTAACTATTTTGCTAATATGAAGGATGGAGGCTAATAATGTGTTCTTTATAATCCTCCTACATAATGGGTATTTATAGTTGAAAGATTAGGTTAAAACTAGGTTTAGGAAAATGATTAGAAGTGGGCGGATTTGAGGATGAACTCGGACGTGCTGCTGTCCATCTCGGGCGGGTTTCTCGCCATCTCGGACGTGCTGAAGCTTGTCTCGGATGAGCTGCCCGCCTGTCGAGGCTTCATCTCGAACATGTTGTATGGCATCTCGGACGGGATGTCTCACAGGCATATTTGGGCTACCTTCTTCTCATTTTCCCTTCTTCATTCACTGAGGCCTTCTTGTCTTTGCTCTCTTTTACGTCTTTATGGACGAGTCGTCTTTACGCCATCAAAATGAGCATGAATGGCAGGTTTTCCGCCTAAATTGGCTCATTTCATACATTTCACATAAAACAAGATAGAAGTACGAATATGAAAGTTTTGGCCATAAAAACTCTACAAATAAGACTAAATGCATGCAATATAAGGCTAGTTAGGGGGTTTAAAACGCGTAAATTAGAACTACATTATACAGAAACTCTCCCCACCCACCAACGTCAAGGGTATGAGGAGTTTTTTGGGTCATGCGGGTTCCTACCAGAGGTTTATCAAGATTTTGCAAAAATCGCTAAACCCCTTACCTCACTTCTTACCAATGACACTCTTTTTGTATTTGATGAATCTTGTCATGAGAGTTTTTTTAGGCTTCAAGAATCTCTATCCATGGCTCCAATTGTCCAACCGCCAAATTGGGACCTCCCTTTCAAGGTCATGTGTGACGCGAGTGACTTTGCAATAGGAACGGTTTTGGGACAAATAAAAGAAAAGAAGCTTCATGTCATAGCCTATGTGAGCAAGCCCTTGGATAACACCCAATGCCATTACACCACCACGAAGAAAGAGATGTTGGCGGTGGTGTATGCATTTGACAAATTCCAACCTTACCTCCTTTGCTCAAAATTGATTGTTTACACGGATCACACCGCTCTCAAACACCTCATGGTAATGAAGGGTGCTAAGCCAAGGTTAATACGTTGGGTTCTATTATTACAAGAGTTTAACATCACAATCAAGGATAAAGCGAGTGCCGAAAATGTTGTTGCGGACCATTTATAAAGGTTAAAACAAGATGCTAGAGGAGATATTGATGATGAAATTCCCATTAGTTAGTGGTTACCCGATGAAGCCATCATGGCTATCTTAAACTATGATCCTTAGTATGCGGACGTTACCAACTATTTGTGCTCAAACTTCATTCCGGAGGAATTTGATATTAAGAAAGGAAGAAGTTGAGATATGAATTTAGGAGATACATATGGGAAGACCCCTTCTTATATAGGAGGTGCAATGATGGTATGTACTAAAGATGTGTCACTCATGAAGAAGAAAGGGCTATCCTTCAAGCTTGTCATTTTACGACTTTTGGAGGCTATTTGTCAACCTTAAGGACCCATGCTAGGGTTCTTCATTGTGGCTTTTATTGGCCATCACTTTTTAAGGATGCCTATGCCTTTGTTCACTCTTGTGACTCTTGTCAAAGAAAAGGAAATATTGGTAGGTGAGATGATATGCCTCTTAACAACATTTTGGATGTGAAGCTATTTGATGTGTGGGGTGTGGATTTTTAGGGGCCTTTTCCATCCTTATTTGGCAACCAATATATATTGGTTGTGGTGGATTACGTGTCCAAGTGGATAGAAGCTATCGTCGCACCGACTAATGATTCAAAAGTTATTGCCAAGCTTTTCAAGGAGGAATACGCTTTGGGGTGCCTAGAGCCGTGATAAGTTATGGTGGGTCGCATTTCATTAACCGCACCTTCTGCACTTTGTTGAAGAAGTATGGTGTTCGACACAAATTTGCCCTTGCCTATCATCCCTAAACGAATGGGCAAGTTGAAGTGTCAAACCGTCAAATTAAGGCCATTCTAGAGCGGGTAGTGAACAAGTCTTAGAAGGATTGAAGTGCCAAGCTTCATGATGTACTTTGGGCACTACGAAATGTCAACAAGACCCCAATAGGCACCACTCCCTACCGTTTGGTTTTTGGTAAGTCTTGCCACTTACCACTTGAGTTAGAGCATAGATTAAGATAGGCCTTGAAAGAGTTAAACTATGATTTAGATATTACGGGCAACAAGCGGTCCCTTCAACTCAATGGGCTAGATGAGCTTAGGATGGATGCTTATGAGAATGCTAATGTTTACAAAGAGAGGACCAAGCAACGGCATGATTCCAAGATCAAGAGAAAAGAGATTAAAGTGGGAGACAAAGTCCTATTTTTTAACACAAGATTCCAATTGTTTCCCGGAAAATTGAAGTCTCGATGGTCGGGACCATTTGAAGTAGTGACCGTGTTTCCCTATGGATCATTTGAATTGAAGAACAAAAATGGTGAATTATTCAAAGTCTATGGACAAATAGTGAAATACTTCTACGAGGGTCAACAAATTAACACTCAAGGTGAAATGGAACTTGAAAAACCCCCTTCCTTGGGGGATGAATAGTTCTCAACCTAAACAAGCTTAGGTTTAGTGGAGTCCCTTAACAACCACCAATTTGTAAATATTTATTTCCTTGTCTTTTACATACCGCAATTTCAATTCCGTCATTTAAATATCGTTGTTGGTTGGAGGAATTGTTTGTTTGGATTCCATCCCGTGGATTTTATGTGGGTATAGTGCATTGTTGTTAGGATATGTGTTGAGTTAAGTTGAAGTCCGGGTGATATTATAAGAGAGGATACAAATTGTTCGGGCCTAAGAAGAGAGATGCATGTTCCATGGCTTAAGCTTACCACCAAGAGAAATGAGTGTCGACGGGCAAGGAATGAGTGCTTGTCAAGGGGTGACATTGTTTGTTGTACGGTGAAATCTCACCCTCTCCAAATTAAAGACATTTGGGTGTGTATGGGGGCTCAATTGGCGTCTTGTGAAATTTTATCAGAAGGGGAAAAATTCTCACGAGATCAAAAGGCAAAGGATTGACGAAATTTGAAGGAAAACAGCGTATGGTGTAATTTCACCCGCCGGGTAAAAATTTTCACCCGGTCAAAAGTTGACCCAAATACAAAAAAATTCCATCGGATAAAATTTCACCCGCCGGGAAAAATTTTACCCCGTACAAAAAAAATCTGAAAATCCCGAAATTGCCGTCGAGTGAAATTTCACCCGGTGGCCTCTACCCAGTTTCTTCCCCTTATTTCACCCACCCAACTCATTATCCTCCACTCATTTCTCTCTCTCTCTCTCTCTCTCTCTCTC
>JAOWBH010164553.1:0-11026 GCA_028566215.1 Silene coronaria
CTTTGACATTCAAAAGATATTTTTTGCTACGGTTTTAGAGATGAACCAAAGCCTTTTCTTTTTACATGTATATTTGGCTACGGTTGTTTCGTAACGACCGTAGCCTTTTGTAATTGGCTACGGTTAATTTCAGCGGCCGTAGCCTTATATACTAGCCAAATGTCAATTTTCTACTAGTGTAATAAGCTAATTTAGGGTTGTATTTATATGGAAAATGAGTTAGCACATCAGGTGGCGACCCAATCTCGACACAACCCTATCAAATGCAATAAGTGATGAGCCCTAAAATAAAAGGGGCATGTGAGATGATTTTTATTTTAGAGATCTCTACTTATTGCATGTGAGAGGGTGGCGCCCAGTGGCGCCGGCCGTATCATTATCCTATTTATATTGCTGAAACGTACAATAATGCAGAACACGTTGAAATTAAACTAGCTACCTGTATCAAGCTGTCATGCTTTGTTATGTAATTGAATTATTCATCAAGAAATTTTGAAAGCTAGAAAGTGCGTATAAGCATATATTGTCATGTTGATGGGGAAAAAAATAGAGTAACTTGAGAATTTCGATTTCGATCCAAGTCTTTGTTTGAGCGATAGTTACCTCGTAAATTTCTCAATATAGGATTAAAAAAGTAATCCAAAGATGGAGTGGGTAAAAGTTGGTGAAATTTCCGGTGACTTTAGGTTCAAGTCTCTCTCAAATTAATTTTGTGGAGTGTTTATGGCCTGAAGTTATGTATGAAACCATGGTTATGAACTCCATGAATTAACCAGTAATAGTAATTTTGTTATCGAGAGATAAAGCACGGTAGAGAGCGAAGGTATATAAAAATAATAACATTTTTTATGCAGATCATAATTAAGAGTAAATAACATTGACGTAACTGCTTAGAGTATAGATTTAACCTAGATATATATAAATTTTGAATATAGATGGGGAATTAGAAAAAATTATACTGTCCCGTGCGAAGCACGAGTATTCCAACTAGCTAGAGAGAGTATTGAGAGAGTTTTTTTTCATTTTCTAAAAAAAGGATATATTATGGAAACCAATGGGAAAAAGTTCATGAATAATTAAAACCCGTACATGAATGAACAACTACTACAATGAAAATAAATTCACAAATTCTCATTTGTGATGGACAGTATCCGTCACAAGTTTGTGACGAGCAAATAAAACTCAAATGGCTCGGATGGATATCACTCCAAACGGGCTGGTCCCACCTCACTCGCACCCACGGGCCTCAGAAGTGACTACATGTCTTAAAGGGGAGATATTATTGGGCTTTATCGACACGTCTAACAAGTTGTACACACAAAAGTTGAGGCCCGGTGAGTCATTTGTGTTACCAAAAGGGTTGATCCACTTTCTTTATAATGAGGACAAGAATAGCCCTGCAATGGTTGTTTCTGGACTAAGTAGTGAAAACCCGGGTACCCAAATTGCTTCAATTTCTAACTTTGCTAGTACACCAAGTCACCAACTATGCCAACTTTTGTGTTGGAAAAGGCCTTTAAGATTGATGCCCAAGAGGTGATTCGGATTAGCAATCACCTTCAAGGATAACCGTGTTTACAATTACACTGTGAGACGGTCTCAAAAACAGAATAGTGCGTGCAAATGTTAAACACCTTCATATTTTTACGATAAAAGAGGTCATTATTTAAGGAGATGTTTATAAAATTCTATTGTAAGAAATTGATCAAAAATTTACTCTTTGACTCGTTACCGTTTTAAGAGAAAAATCTTAAAAATCCGATAAGAGTATTAACAACTTAACTTTCAGCATTTGATATAAATTGCCAAATAAAGGAGTAGTAAGTAATATGACTAAAATATGAATACCACATTCATCATTG
Organism: Silene coronaria; assembly: GCA_028566215.1. Classification (NCBI taxonomy): domain Eukaryota; kingdom Viridiplantae; phylum Streptophyta; class Magnoliopsida; order Caryophyllales; family Caryophyllaceae; genus Silene; species Silene coronaria. Next base: position 1,863 of record JAOWBH010164553.1, read on the forward strand.
AAATTGAAGGGCTCTCACAAATGAGCGGGCTAAATGTATTGGCACACGGAAATTCTAAACATAATACCCCTATTGCTATCTTGTGGGTTCTCTTGGTATCATACCTATAATTTCCGTGTATTAGTCTATTCATTCCGTGTATAAATGTGTACCCAAATGGAAACATGCATGCACGTCATCTGAAATCTCCTTCTAATTCGACCTATGGTAGAATTTACACAATAATAATGCATGATGCATGTTACCTGACTAACTTAAAAAAAAAGAATACGAACGTGCATAGCTAGTGAACAAATAGAATGCATACATGGGTCCATCAACGTTGTAATTAATTCCTCTCTCGAGGAACTTATTCTTAATTTTTACGAAAGAAATAAACATGAATACATGGATCGCTACTAATGACTCTATAATGAAATTCATCCATAGGGCCGGGGTATAAATTAAGGAAAATGAGATTTGAAGGAAAGGAAAGTACAATGAAAAAAATGTTGGTTTACTAAAGTCCGGTCTTAAATAAATGTATTGTGAGACCGTCTTTAAGTAATTTGTTTAGTTGTTTAAGAAGTAAAAAGGGCGGAACTCGTTAAACGACCATTGTCAACCACCAAATAATCAGGTGAGAAGACGAAATGATCTCTACAAGAGCCGGACCCATTCGGAAGCAGTATTTAATCAGTTAAGGATGGCGGGAAGCCCTTCCGGGAGTGACGGCAGGGCGGGTAGGCCATTTAGAAGTGGTGGCAGGACGGGTAGCCCATACGGGAGGGATGGCAGGGCAGGTAGCCCAGGTGGGAGTTCGACGCCTGGGATTGTACCCCCGGCGGGTAGCCCTTGTGGGAGTGGCGGCAGGGCGGGTAGACCATTTAGGAGTGGCGGCAAGGCGGGTAGCCCAAATGGGAGTGGTGGCAGGGCTGGTAGCGCTATTCCGAGCCCTTTGAGGAGGCCAGTAACTGAACCAACCAGGCCGCCACCTGATAAACCGGTGACAGCATCGAGTTGTGATTGAACATGCACCGCTTGGCCGAAGATATAGACGCAGCAGAGGAGGACAACCGTTGCGGCATTCGTCATCTGAAATTTAGCAATTATATTCTTCATTGATTTATACAGAGTATTTAATTATTTATTTACTCCGTATGTATGCAGTAGATGGATAATTATAAGCGGCTAAGTAAGGGCCGTATTTATATTGCCGGAAACATGCAATAATAATTAATAATGCAGAGCACGTCGAAATTAAAACATTTAAACTAGAGATACCTCATACCTGTTTCAAGCTGTTGCACGTTGGGATGTGATTGCATTATTCATCAACAAATTTGAAAGCTAAGATGTGCATATAAGCACATGGAAATGAATTAGCGTCATATGGAGCTAATAATGTTTCAGAGATAATAAGAATACGAGCTATTATGAGAAGAATATGAGCTTCCCTTCAAACTAACCGAGTCTATGCGTAAACATATGGAGCTAATAATGTTTCAGGGATCATCGTATATATCATATCTTAATGTCTATGAACTCGTAAATTGAACGCACACAAAGAATACGAGCTATATTATTATTAAAAAAACAGGAGCTTAAAAATACGAGCTAATAAGAATACGAGCTATTATGAGAAAAATATGAGCTAATATGAAAAGAACACGAACTTGAACTAAATTGTAATGTATGGGAAGAAAACGAGTTATTAAGAAAAGAATATGAGTTATTATAAGAATACGAGCTTGAACTAAATTGTAATGTATGGAAAGAATACGAGTTATTAAGAAAAGAATATGAGTTATTATGAAAAGAATTTGAGCTAAAATTTATATGTAATATATAGTTTTAAAAAAACACTAGCTAATTCAAACAAATTTGTAAGATGAGGTTCCATTATTTATATACTCCAAATCTTTGTAAAAAGTTTATTGGTTTCATGCTCCTTTAAAGATTTATGTTTCATTGATGATGATACCTTTGATGTTTGATCTGCCATCGAAGCTTCGTCTACCATTGATAGTAAAAATTGATTAAATCTTTATTGATTTTGATTGAAGAATGAAGTAGAGATATAGTAGTTGCTAGAATAATTTAAAGGGAGAAGAATATTAGTTTACTGCATAATGGAAGAAGATGGAGATCAGTTAGAAGAATATGGAAGTAGTTAGAGAGAGAAGATGGATTGAATTGGGTTACGTAGTTTGTTTTAGGTTTAACATATAAAAATAATTGTGAAAGACTAAAATAACCTTGGATGAACAATAGCACTGTACATCCAGTGGTATAGTCTATGAACAGGTAATTTGAGCAGTGAAAAACATACCCCCTTTGTGATTTGTTTGATGTCTCATTCATTAATTAGATGGTAAAAATGACGACTTAACTCTCTTAATTTACTCTCCTATAAAACCGTCCTATAACATAGGACGAACCCAATAGAAGAGAGATTTGACCATGAAAAAGAGTTCAGTAACAAAATGATATATGGAGTTGCAAACTCAAAAGGCAGTCCCACAAAATTAGATACTGAAGATGTCTTAGTCTAGTGGCTAAGACGGAGGTATTGTGAATAATAGGTCCCAGGTTCGATCACCATCTCCCCACTATTGTAATGCGACTAAGTGCGCGCTTTGTTTGACAAAAAAAAAAAAGATAAACCAACTCCCACTTTCTCCATCACTCTTATACCCGTCCCACCACCTGCTGCCGCTGACACCACCACCGTTGCTACCCCGTTTATGCTCCTCGTCCAACGCTTGATACCGCCTCCACCGCCGCCGCCACCGTTCCTTCGCCCAACCACTTCTTCATCTGATCAATCTACGGAAAACAAGTAGGTCAAACGTCGACAGCCAACGCAATCACGGTTAAGCAGGTTCTGAACTTTAATTTACAAGAACTAATTTTAAGATCAAAATCCGAATTTCTAACTTCTGATTATTGTTTCTTTTAACTTGACAAATCATGCTTTTAAATTGAAAATTTCAGCCTTCTAAGTTCAAAATTACACACCTTATCTCTTTTTTATTGGCCAATACATTTAGTTTGATAACTAATAGTTTTAAATTCAATACATATAATTTTAATTTGAAAGTTTCATAAATTTAATAGGGTTCAGATTTTAAAATTAAAATTCAATACTTCTAAACTTTGAAACTCATGCTTTTATATTGAAACCTTTTAATTTTAAGTTGAAAACGGTTGGTTTCAAATTACGTATAAATCACTACTCCTTTTAACTAGAATTTTAATTGGCTCACAATACATCTAAAATTTCAAATTTCAGAATTCTTAATTTTAACTTGAAAACATCAAGTTTTTATTTTGTCAGTAATATTGCCTTATTTTTATCATCTAAAGTTTTTAGAAATTGAATATCAATTTTAGTTTGATTAGCAGGTGTTTTAAATGAAAAATTCATGGTTGAAGTAAAGCCAATGAGGGTGTCGGTATCTTTGAGGTGATATCAAATTATGAAAGGTTGGGAATGGCTATCAGTAAGGGTTTAGGAAGCAGTTTAGCAAATAAGAAAGAGGTTGAGAGAAGGGAAAATCAAAGTGTATATCGTGGGATTTGTGTTTTTTTTATTGGTCTTTTAGAAAATAGGCTGGTCTTTTGCTAAGAGACCGCCTTATACAACGATTTGTGTTTTAATTAGGAAAACAAAAATCAAGAAACTAATTTTGTTTGTTCTCTTCTTGTTATTGGGCCTAGTCAATGCGGATCCAAATTCAATTATAGATTATTCGCAAATTGTTATATAAGACGGTCTCTTAACATAAGACCAGCCCATTTTGTAAAAGCCCAGTATAAGAAAAAAAAATCATGGAACCAACTCCTCCCCAGTCCCCACGTTTATACTTTGATATACTCTTTTCTCAATCTCTTATTGTTTGTCCCCATGGTAGTCATCCCAGTTCCCAGATTCCCCAGCCTTTGCCTTTGATAATTTGCTACCACTTCAAAGATGCCGACTACCTCCTTAGCGTAATTCCGACCATGAATTTATCATTTAAAACATTTGGTTTTCAAACTAAAATTACCGATCAATATCTAAAAACTTTAGATCATAAAAATAAAGCAACATTCATAGCAAAATTACAACTTGAAGTTTTCAAACTAAAATTACGATTGATGAAATTTAACGTTTTAGATGTTTTATGAGCCAATTAAATTTGAGTTAAATGCAATAGTGATTTAAATGTATTTTGGAACCAACATTTTTCAACTTAAACTTCAATGTTATCAATATAAAAACTTGATTGTTAAAATTTGGAGTGATTTTAAAATTGATAACTAATGAATTTTAGTTTTAAAATCTGAAACCCATTAAAATTTGGAGTAATTGTTTACAAATAGAAAAACCCATAATAATTAAATTGATAACTCAAAAGTTTTCAATCTAAATACATGATTAATCAAGGTAAAATCATTATATTTTGAACCTGGTTGTTGTTGGGGAAAGGGCGATCGTTGCCGTCGACGTTCTTCAATGGAGGATGATGTGGTAGTGCGTACGGCGACGGTAATGGATGCACATTTGGTTTTCACAGGGGTGATGGGGTTGTGGACTGAGCAGATCTGGGGATGCGGTTTACAGAGATGAGATTTAACATTAGTTAATGAAGCATATGGGAAGGTGAGAAAGTAGTATATATACGTTTTATTTTGATTTTATGCTTTTCAGTTTTTATGGGCTAATCTCTCCTATTGGGCCGGTCCTATGCTATAGGACGGTCCTATAGGAGAGTTACTGTAGATTATTTCATTGCCGACACATTAAGCCCACACTACATTTCAAATGGTCCGACTTGCTTGAGTCCAAACTCCGCAAGCTCATCCCACTTCACAACTTCTGCTTTATCCAAACCTGGAAATACTACCGCGAATAAATTTGGATTTAGCGTCATTCTAACCACAAACATAAACCTCCCGGGCCACCGTACCCAGGGCCTAAGTATGGCTCGGATTGATATCGCTCCAAACGGGCTGGTCCCACCTCACTCGCACCCACGGGCCTCGGAAGTGACCACATGCCTTAAAGGGGAGATATTATTGGGCTTTGTCGATACGTCCAACAAGATGTACACACAAAAGTTGAGGCCCGGTGAGTCGTGTGTTTCCAAAAGGGTTGATCCACTTTCTTTATAATGGGGACAAGAATAGCCCAGCAATGGCTGTTTCTGGGCTAAGTAGTGAAAACCCGGGTACCCAAATTGCTTCAATTTCTAACTTTGGTAGTACACCAACTATGCCAACTTTTGTGTTGGAAAAGGCCTTTAAGATTGATGCCCAAGAGGTGGTCTGGATTAGCAATCACCTTCAAGGATGAAATTGTTTATAATTATAATATGAGACGGTCTCAAAAGCAGAGTGGGCCAACTGTTATACACCTTCATATGTTTACCATAAGAACTCATTTAAGGAATAAATATTTTTAAGAGTTTATCAAGAGAAATTAAAAGATATAATCATTGTTACCGTTTTAAGTGAAGCAATCTTTAAACTATCGTCTTATATAACTTCTTAGTTCTTATCATATATGCCCTCTGGGCACATGGATAACTTATTAACTTTCACCATTTGAAGTAAGTATCGTAAGGAATAAATATGATTAAATTATCAAAATTATACAAAAAATACATTGAAAAATAGTTTTCTTGATAGATTCTGTTTTAAGGTTGAAAAATTTAATGACGTTGATCCATTCCTTGTAAATATTTTGAAACTAGCTTAGAACCCGTGCAAGGTTGCACGAGTATATATAAAAAAATATTTAGATTTTGGTTTCAAAATTATTCTTGAGATGTTTAATGACTTGTGTGAGAGTGTGGATGGAAATCTTATATGCATGCTAATGACGAAACATGTAATATATATAATTCCTCGTATGCAATTTACTTTAAAACGACTCGTTTCAATTTTAATCTTTACCTATAATTCTATAAATCCTTTATAGTTTGCTTAATTACAAAAAACTCATGATATTATGTACTTTGAGAAAATAATAAGAGAGACGGAACAATGTCATTTTAGGGGAATGTTCCAAGACATTTTTGAAAACCCAACAACCAATGTAATATTACGGTAGTACCCATCAAGGCATCAACCCACTATAAAAACATACCGTATGAATTAAGGATCACGTAAGTCCCTCCTCACAAATTGAGTCCGTAAGTTCCAATATGAGCCCTTAGATCATAAACAATGGATGACTGAGATTATATCAAACTGAAAGGGCCTAGTATAAAAGCACAAAATCCTAATCACAAACACCAACCCACCACAGCCACTACTCCCTCGCCGCCTCTGTCCTCTGCCACGCCGCCTCTGTCCCCGCCACGCCGTCTCTCTTCTCACCTCTTATACCGCCTCTGCCACACCGCCACACTCTTTTTTTATTTTTATTTTTTCAGATCTAAAAATGTTGGTGGTGGGTCAGGTGGGGTTCATGTGTGCGGCTGGTGGTGTGGTTGGGGTGGGTTTTGGTGGTGGGTCAGGTGGGGTTCTTGGTGGTGTTCTGCCGCCTTGTCTCCCTTCTCTTTTTTTTTTCCAGATCTATATTGTGGGGGGGTGGTGGTGTGCGTGGTGGTGGTTATAGGGTGTTTTGGTGGGGTGGGGCTGTGCGTGGTGGGTGTACAAGGTGGTGGTGTTGGCGTTGGTGGTTTCATGGTTGTGAGGATTAAAGTTACACCGACACGGACTAAAGTTACACTCGTAAAGATCTAAAGTTACACTCGTGGTGGTGGTTATTTTTTTTTCCAGATTTTTTCTTTGGTAGTTTCGTGGTGGTGGGGACGGTGATGGTGTTGTTATTTTTGTTTTTTTTTTGTTATATTTTTTCAGATCTCGTTTTTTTGTTATATTTTTCAGATTTGAAATTTTTTTTGGGTGTTGTTTTTGTTGTTGTTGGTGGTGGTATCGTCGTGATGGAGGTGGTGCATTTATTTTCCAGAACTAGTGTTGCAAAGATATGGATTAAAGTTACATGATTAAAGAATTGGAGTTACATAGATATGGGCTGAAGTTACACTGTTAAAGAACTAGAGTTACACCGACATAAAATAAAGTTACATAATTTTGTACTAAAATTACATAAAATTTTCTTAAATCCACCCTAAGACTAAAGTTACATCAATATGGACTGAAATTACACTGTAAAAGAACTAAAGTTACACCGACATAAAACTAAAGTTACATAAATTTGTACTAAAATTACATAAAATTGTCTTAAAATTACATATGTTTCTAATTTTTACATATAAAATGACTTTAAAATCCAAAACTTACACTCTTCACTGACTAAAGTTACACTTGTAATGACTAAATTTACACTCGTAAATTGTATAAATTCAAATTTTTACATACCAACCACCCCATGACTAAAGTTACACCTCCAACGACTAAAGTTACAACTCTAATGACTAAGATTACACTCGTAAAACATTGAAATACATAAATCCACCCTAAGACTAAAGTTACACCTCCAATGACTAAACTTACACCTTTAACGACTAAAATTACATTCATAATATACTGAAATTACATAAATTCAAGTTTATAGATTCAAAAAAATGGTTGAAAGTTAAAAATCACATTCATAAATCATTATATGACTAAAGTTACAATTATAAAACAGTAGAATTACACTCACAAATGATTGGCTGAGAATAGGACTTAGGGACTTAACTTGTTGATGGGACTTACCTGAACCCCCCCCTCTCTCTCTCTCTCTCTCTATCTATCTATCTATCTATCTATCTATCTATTTATCGATCTATATATATATAGAGTCAAGATTCGATGAGAACGAACACTCGGTGAGAACGACTCACGGCCATTAGATTGAAATACAATCCAACGGCGGCAAAACAAGTGAAAAAAATTAAAAGTCAGATCATTTATACAATTCTCATTTCTCTCTCTAACTTTTTATTTCTCTCTCCCACTTACTTTCCCTTCTCTCAACAACGAGTTACCAAAAAAGGACGCAAGAACCAGCAAACGACGGCGTAATTCAACGAAATTGATACTCAAAATTGATCGAAAATTATGTGAGTTTGTTTATTGTTCAACTTTTACTACACAATTCGTGTATCTATGATTGATTTCTACTGATTTGATCAACAAAACTAATACACAAAATCCCTCAAAATTGGTGTGACTTTGTTTTATACTCATCGTTTAATGCATAATTCATGTATCTATCATCAATTATTATCGATTTGATTTCAGATTCTTTTTTCTGTTTAACGTCTGTTAATTTATCTATTGTTAGTGCAATCGCTTTGGCTTTGTCAGTTCAATCACATCATGTTATTTTGATTAGTGTATCTAGTGATATAATTGTTGAGAATAGGTGTTATGGAAATTTGATGATAAATAGGTTCTGTTGTTTTTCGTATTTGACTAGTGTATCCTTTAGTGTAATATATGCATATCACTTTTCAGAAAAAACACTAGACAACGACGAGCCTTATCGGGCCGGGTTGGACGAATAACCCTAATAATGGAATGTAATTGATGATATTTCCAGCAACAAACCCTAAAAATGAACCTTAAAACTTCGGATGGTTTCTTATTCTATAGCTCATGCACTTACTTTTACGCCCCTATTTCAATTCCAAATTAAAATAAAAAAATCATCCATTTAATCGCCATTAATGAATATTATTATACCCAGATTAATTAGGGTTAGACTTTTCAAATTAAGTCAAATTTGGGAAAAACTTTGAAAACCATGGAAATAATTAATGAACAAAATGAGAATAAGAGGAAATTAAAGAAACTTGCATGAAATTTGATCGATATTGGAGGAATGGTGCGATGAATTTGAGCAAAACTCGATAAAGGTTGTGGTTATATGCGACAGAAAGAGCGCCGTCGGCAGATCGTGGTCGGAGGATGACAACGGTCGGAGGGAGAGGTGAATGTGAGGGGCGGAAGAGATTAGAAAGGTTTGTGAGAGTGAGATTATCGGGTGACACTCGTTAGAGTGAGAGTTGGGGTTTGTAAGAGTTAACAAGCGCGTAGTCTTGTCCGTATATTATTTGATCTGAGGGGCTTGTGTTTAGTTCGGAAGTTCGCACCGAATAATAGGCCCGAGCCCGTACTTGGGTGCGTCCCGGTACTTGTTTCGGACTGCGGTCCGGGTAGTGGGGGTGAGCGGTGCTGCG
>JAOWBH010164564.1:0-11026 GCA_028566215.1 Silene coronaria
GTTTCAGATGATCTAACTGTTGAAAGTTTAAACTCAGGCAATCGACAGCTTAGTGAAAATCGTTCAAAGAAAAACGAGCTAAACCCCTTTTTCTAACTCGTTGAGTTTCTGTCTTTTTGTTTTTAGATTTTTGTAAGACATGTTTCCAGGTCCAGACTTTTCCATATTCTCCAGCTGGGGATGAGGAATCCTTCCCCCTTTATATGTCATATGTAAGGCCACCTGATCCCATGTTGTTGGATGCATGTTTTTCGCTAAAATCAGCAAAATGCTTCCAAAAGAAACTTCCACATATCCATTATATTTGGACCTAAAACACAAACAAGTTCAGTCTTTGAACGATTTTTTAAAATAATGCTCAAAATTAAAATATTTATTAATTTGGGTCGGTTTTGAAAATATTTGTTAAAATGGTGTCCACGTAGGCTCGAAAAATTCCGAACTTCGAACACGGGATAGACACGCTATATGGAATGACGTGTTTACTATAAAACTAGAAATTGGAAAACAAAAAGTATACTGAGAACACGTCATTACGAGTGGCGTGTCTCTTTATCTACACTTTCCTCTTTCCTTTACTCCTGCAACATACTTTGCATAACATCAAACACCTTCAGTCCTTCACCATAGCCATAATCTACAGCACCACCCTTCCCACCCTTGCAACAAAATCAAACTCTAAGTTCTTCCTCAAATCATGACATTAATTCTTCAAAACTTCTAATCGAAGTTTCTGGATTTCGATATCTAACAAGTTAATCAATAAATTTGAAGCAATTTAAAACCTCACTCAATCAACAAGCCTCTTCACTCCTTTGCCTAACTAGTGGTTGGACCACCATCGGTACCACCTCCATGTGCTTTGCCCAACCCCTGCTTTCGACCACCCACCGTCACCGCAACCAAGCTAGCATGACACCGGCCAAAAATCATTCACAAGTACCTCCTGCTGCTCGCCTCTACAGTTTCAGTACCACACAATTAGAACACAATCACCAATCGATCACCCTTAACCATTGACATCAGTTACAAATTTATTCACTTGTTGCTCTAGTGTAAGGTGATGAATCACGAATTCGCACTTGTTGTTTGGCTGAAGGTGTAGTATCTCGGTTTGTTGTGGAAGTAAGCAAAAGATGGAGGTGATTAATTCGGATCTTGATGTGGTGCGGGATCAGTAGAAGAGAGCAACAAGTGATTAATTGGTGAGTGATATCAATGGAGGATGTTGGTTTCGGTGGATTGTATAATGGTGGTGAGAAATAGGGTCGGTGCTATGACATGTAATGGCTAAAGTGAAGGATGAAGCCATGGAAGTTGGACGAATGATTGAGATGCAATCAAATAGTAGCAGAGTGTACACGCCACTTGTAACACCCCATTCTTACCCGGCCAAGGTAATTAGGAAATGCTACCATCTCGGTTTCCCGTGGCAGTGAAATCAGAATTACAGTTAAGAAACACTTTATATAAATGACAAGTTTAATGATTACATGAATGTAAACAAACGAATAAAAGTACAACTCATGACAACTATACTCGACTCGGATGTCATCAAGGCTCGTCCCGTCTCCCACGTGCTACCAAAGATAACCTGTACATAACATGCTCCCCATATGATCGAAAATATCATATGGATCGACACAGGTCACTCCGAAAATAGGTGACAATTTACACAAACACACAAACGTTAGTTTCAATAATATAACACATAAATGACGATGGTATGATAAGCAACACAAGCATGATATGCAACTAATAGTACAACACAATAATCATACCTCCAACCAACATCTCCAACACTGGTGTCAAGGACGCACCCACGACACGCACAACCTGGTGACGGCACCGCTCACCTCCACTACCCGGACCGCAGTCCGAAACAAGTACCGGGACGCATTTCTCGCTTATAATATTCAATTAAAGGATGTGTTTTACAATTTTTTTTTTTATAGGTGGTGTTTGGAAATAATTTTCTTATTTATAAGAGCAAATGGGTCGAATCTAATGGATCAACAACTTCGTCCACATCGTACTATCGTAGGGCATATCAAGTGCAAGTTCGGGTGATACGATTAAAGAAGTGAGAAAGTACTCGTATTCCGCACAATTCGCTAGTTTAAACTGTTGGTCGTGTGAAATTAGTGAATCTGTCTGCTCTTCTTTTCACTGTAAAATCTTCAATTTCAAAGATTCTTCCTTTTTACCACCAATTTTATCATTATATCATCAATCTCAATACCCAGATCTATTCTTCTCTGTCTGTCTTTCTCTTTCCAATCTCCATCCTTTCCTCAATTCTCGCTTCACTGCTCAAACCCCCAATATTCATCCTACTTTCCCATAAAGTTCCTATCTTTTTCAAAATTGAGATTGACCCAGATGATAATTTAACAAGATCATTAAAAAATTCATAAATTCCCATAATTTTACACTTATTTCCCCAAATGGGTTCGAATCAATCAGCCCAATTACTAGAAGAAGAAGAAAACGAAGACGATGACGAAGAAGAAGAAGAAGAGGAAGAAGACGATGAAAATGGTGATTTATCAAGACAATTGGTAGTAGATGTAAATGGGGTAAATAAGAAGCTTTTAGAACAAGAACCAGAAATGCTTCCATGTTATGCATCAGCATCACCATTATCACCACAATTATCTTCATTAGGTACACCAAGAATGGGTCCCTCAATCAAGGTGTGGGACCCATATAATGTATTAGCACCGCCGCCTCCGCTTCCGCCCCCGCCATCGAGTTTTGGGAGGAGTTATTCGTCTGATGGGATGGTGTTAGGGAGTGAAGAACGAGGGAGTGTGATGATGGAGGTTTATTTGATAAGTCATGGTGAAAGTGAACTTAGTTTGAGACCTGATTTGATTAATGGAAGTTGTTCAGATGTTGGTTTGACTAGTAATGGTCAAAGACAAGCTCGAGCTTTGGCTGTTTTTCTTAATTCTCAAGGTGTTAGGTTTAATGCGGTTTATTCTTCTCCTTTGGATCGTGCGAAATCTACTGCTCTTTCTGTTTGTCAGGTAATAATCCTTCTTTCCTTTGATTATTGTTTTTTTGTTTGTTTAATTCTCGACGCAATTTTCATCTTGTGTCATTCAGAAACAGCCTCTTTGTAGAGCGTACAGCGGCCCCTACCCCATAACTTGTGGGAACCATTGATGCATTGGGGTAATGTTGTTGCTAAGTTGATTTGTGTGGTGAATTATGTGATTTTGAAGTTGGTATGTGGTATGGCTCATTGTGTTTCGATGTTGATGGTGAGATTCAAGCAACATTGATCATTTTTATAGTGATTGTGATACATTTGGTTATTTTTTAGTAGAGAAGCTGTGTTGTTAAGTTGTTATGTGTTGGTTATGGTTTGGAGATGATTGTAATTGTAAATGATTATGGAGTAGTTGCATGAGATTAGTTTTAAACATTGTTACACGACTGTTCAATTTTGAGATCGGTAGACTGTCAAAAACTAGAATATGTGGTGATTGGAGTAGAGAAAATCGCCTAGGATTCAAGCTGAAATCACCAATAAAATAGAGGAAGAAGAAATAAGATAAATGGAGTGTTGTCGTGAATTATGTGATTGAAGTTGGTATGTGGAATGTATCATTGGTTTGGATGTTGGGGAGTTGAGATTTAATCTGCATTTATTATGGTGGTGATTGTTGTACATTAGGTTGTTTTATCAGGGAAGTGGTGTTGCTATGTGTTTTGCATATGGTGTGGTGATGATTATAGTTGTGCCCTTTTAGTTGATTATGGAGTAGTGCATGCGATTAGTCGTAAACATTGCAGTGGTGATATGATAGCGATTTTGAAGTTGTAAAAAGGAAGGTGACTTTGTGTGGATGTGTTACGAACTTTGGTCACGAGTACCACCACTCAATTACTTTATCAGCGAAGCTATATGGCTACTAGCTATAGACGTGTTTTTTGGATTGAGAGGTCTGCAGAAGGATGCACCTTTTGATGTGTGAACTTGCCTTTGTGAAGTGAGTTTCTAAGTAGTCGGTCGTTGTTCTGTTGTATCTGTTTGATTGGTAGAAGAAATGATTTTGCTTGAATAGTGGGACTTTATGTAGTAGGATTGTTGATTGGTGAGGAATTGCTAGAATAGAACAAGAGTTGATTGGTGAGGACTTTGGTTAAGGGTATTAGGGTGCACTTCTCGCTTTCATCAAAATATATTTGGAAGAGGTTTTATAATACAACTTGTAAAATATGTTCATTGCATCGCGTTCTTTCATAGGATTGGTAGTGGAAAGAAAAAAAGATGAAAGATAACTATGACTGTAAGTCTGTAACATCTCATTTGATGGGACACATGATCCACAGAGCTTGATGACTAAGAAAATAACTGCAACAGCACGAACTGAGTGACTAGGTTTCAATATTTGTCACGTCTTTCATGTAAATTTTGACTTGATTTTGCTAGATATTTGTGCCTCTTTGGTTTAGTTCTTTATATTCTTGGGAGTCTAATCATTTTCTAAATGTGGTTTCCCGAAATACGTCTTGTGCTTTGCTGAAATCCACTCAAGCTCAATGTGTGTTCCATGAAGGGATTTTTCTTTGTAGTCCTTGGCTTTCTTTCAGGCTCATCCTTGATCTTTATCCTATATTATCAGAGTGAGTTAATCAAAATGTGATTCTATTAGTGGACTGTGACTGATACTTTTGAGGCCTTCAGTAGGGAGTAGAGAGTCTAAAGGCGATGTATGAGACACGTGGAGTACAACATTGTCATAATTATATGGAAGTAATAGTTGTTCTCGTAAAGGAATAAGACTATCCAGTCACATAACAAGTAGCTATTTCAAATCAGAAGTTTAACGCAGGCTTGACGACCCTCTGGTCTCACCCCAAAGCCCACACAAATCTCTACCCTTCCTCTATGGCTCGTGATTCGTGAATATCGCTTGCAAGTTGCAACCAAATCATCTAGGTTCTTTAGCATAAGTTTAAAAGTGTATAGTTGTATACATATCTTCTTATTAGGCTGTCCAGTTGAATGTTTGCAAGGGCATTCCTTTCTAGTAAACGAGGGCGCGTGACAATTGAATTAGAGACAAATGAGAGTGTTCGAGAAAATAATAGGGAACAAGGTATACAGATGCACAATTTATTGCTTCATTTTTATGTGCGTCACCCCGTGGCGCCTTTCTGTATATTGGCGTCATCCCAATGTGTCTTTTGTATGTCAGCATCACCCCACAGCATCTTTTTGTACAAGGACGTCGGTGTCTTTCAATAAATATTCTCTCTTGTAAAAAGAATACTCCGTAATAAACATAAAAAATTAGGAAAGTGAACTTACCCTATCTTTCTCCTTGTATGTTGTAACCCATCTCATTTGACATAACTCAATATCTTCTACCAGTTTCTCTCTTTAGTCACCACCAGTCCACCACTTCCATTGCATCACTACAGCCGCCGTTTCTCCTCGCCACACACCACGATTCACCTGGCTGCCAGCTTGCCTCTGATCGACCCTGACCAATCTCGACCCCTATGACTTACCTGCGATCCACCTTATTCCATCATGACCACACCCATAATCACCTTGATCCACCCCTGAAAATTCTGATTCATCAAAGTCCACAAGGACCAAACCAAATATAAGTTTGTGCTGTCTCTTGTCTAGTTGAGGAACTGAGAAAGCTGATGCGGTGTTGTTTCTGAAAACCCAGAAAGGCAAAAACTAAAAAAAATTGCATAGCATGGCAACAAAGTGGAAAAAAATGAAAATCCGTAATGATTTTTACTAAAGTCTACACTAACAGATATACAGGGATGCTATTGATATAATGTTTGATGATATATGTCATTTAATGAAATTGGTACTGCTTGACTTGACTGCTTGTATTAAGAGTTTAAGACCGCCTCATATAGGTTTTATGTGCGTCCAATGAGTCTTCTATAAGACTTTTTCACATCACGTGTTAGACGAAATGAAATCCTTTTTTATTGTTATAATTATGGGGTTAATGGTTTCTTTTCGTGAGTCAGATCATCTCATTTCTCATATAAGTTTTATGTGCTTTTTAGTATCGTGTAACTTAAAATAACAAAGGTATGAGCATCTAGAAGAATACAGACACGATACCTGTATTATTAGTATTTTAGTAGAATGTTCAACTTTTTTGATCCCCCCTCCCTTCACCGAGTTCCCCCAATATGAATGGCTTAATTGGGATAAAAGCAAAACAATTACTTACTTTGACTGCAAACATTATTAGCATACTTTTGTCATACCTAAGTTCTAAAATTAAAGCTTAGGTTCGTTTCTAGTCTTTTTCTCTGAATGGGGGCTGGCAAATTCGAAAGAGTAGAAAGGCTAGAGTTTTATGGGAAGGAAGAGTGTAGATGCAGAGTGATTTTCGAATATGCAGTTGTCAACTCAAGTTATTCTTGTTATAGGTATGGTTGTTTGGGAATTTAGCTGATCTAACCGAAAATGAGAATTAAGTTTAGTTCTTTTTTCTAGTTACTGCTCTGGGCTTAGAGTGTCATGTTGCCCAATTCAGAGCCTGGCGTAAGGCAAGGCGCTGCCAATTGAAAAAGGCAAGCCATGGGCTGGGCACGTATGTCAGGAGTGAGGACCAAGAGCTTAAATCAGCTGGATATATGGTTTGCAATAGCAAATATTTTAGGCCTATAAATTATGCTTATTGCTGATGTTGCAAACCAGCATCCCGGCCCGGTTAAAGATTTTGAACTAGCTAATACAATCTCATTTTCAAAATCTCAGTTTGACCGAACTTGAATGATTTCAATGCATATTCTGCTCATATATTTGCCTAGAAACTCTCTGATTATTTGTGGAGCATGCTATCAGTGAGGGAAAGAGAAGTTCAATAATTTGTTTTATGAAAATCAGAAATGAGCCTAAATCTTTATTTCCGAACATGGTATGGAAATAGGACTAACAAATATGTTTTGAAAGAGGTGGATAAAACACTAACATATGAAATGAGCTTATTGAGTATGGTTATATTGGAACTAGAGCAGTTCCAATGTGGGATTGGTTTGGAGAAGGCCAGGATGGACCTCGTCTCTATGCGCTTACAAAATTCGATTGTCCAAGCCTGTTAATTATAAGGTGTTTCGGCCTATAGGATGGTGATCATGATATGGCCCATGATCAGCTCTAAGAGTAAAAGTCTTCTGTAAAACGGTTTTACTATAAAACATTGTAAAACTTGTATTAAAAGACCTTGATGCCTTTTATCATGGAAAATAGTGGTTGGTGGAAGTTATTTTAGTGGGGTTATTTAGGTAAAATAGGACTTGGTAGGTAAAATAGGACTTGGTTTTATAATAACACTTGTGTAGAACGGTTTTATACAAGAATTATTGCAGCTGTAATGGGAACTGATAACTATCAGGACTTAAGTTGCTGGTGGCATCTGTGATACAATTTGTCTCATCAATGCATCTTTACAGGAAATGGAAATCCATAATGATTTTTGATTAAACTACGCTGACAGACATACAGAGATGATAATGATAAACTGATATAATGTTTGATGATACATGTCATTTATGAAATTGGTACTTCTTGACTGCTTGTTTCATGTAAGACGGACTCATATAAGTTCTCGTGCGTCCAATGAATCTTCTATGAGACTGTTTCACTTCACATGCGAGACTAATTCAAATCCGTATGCATTGCTAATTTAATTATGGGGTTAATTGATTCTTGCCGCGTGTAAGACCATCTCATATAAGTGTTATGTACTTCTATTTAGTGTAGTGTAGCTTAAAATTACTAAGGTATGGGCATTTAGAAGAATACAGATACGCTACCTGCATTATTAGTAGTTTAGAAAAATGTTCCAACTTTTTTTATCCCTCTCCCTTCCTCCATATTAATGATTTAATCGGGATTAAAGCAAAACAGTTATTTAACTTCGACGGCAAACATTATTACCCTCCTTTTTCTCTGAATAGGGGCTGACATAGCCGAAAGAGTAGGCAGGCTAGAGTTTGTGGAAAGGAAGAGCTGAGCAAGAGGAGATTTGAATATGCAGTTGTGAATTACAGTTACTCATTTTAGGTAATAGTTTGGGAGTTACGCTGAAATCTAACATTAAAATGTAAGTAGGTTTACTTCTGCTTCCTAGGCCCTAGCTACTGCAATAGCTTACACAGGCTCTATTCTGTTTGGTTGTCGCGCTGCCAAATTCAGCGCCTGCCGTAAGGTGGGGCACTGCCAATTGAAAAAGGCAAGCCCTGGTCTGGGCACCTATGTGGCTATGTGGGGACCAAAAGCTTAAATTAGTTGGATGTTTTAGGCCAATAGAATTTGCTTATTGCTGATGTTGTAAACCAGCATCCCAACCCTGATTATACTAGCTAGTACAATTCTCATTTTCCAAATCTCAATTCGACAGAACTTGAAATGATATCACCAGATAGTCTGTTCTTATATTTGCTTAATAATAACTACGTGATTATTGAGGAGCATGCTAATATGATCAATAATTTGTTTTATGAAAGACAGAAATGAGCCTCAAGTCTTCAAATAAGATCTTGGGTGTAGGACTAACAAATATGTTTCAAAGGGTGTATAGAACACTATAGTATATGGAATGAACATATTGGGTATGGTCATATTAGAATTAGAGCAGTTCCAATGTGGGATTGGCTTGGAGAAGGGCCAGGCTACTCTAAGTGTCTATGCCCTACAAAATTCAATTGTCCAAGCCCGGTGATTATAAGGGTTTCGGTCGTATTGGATGGTGAATTGGTGGTCATGGTATGGCCATGGTAAGCTCTAGTGGGAACTAATACTATGAGGACTTAAGTTGTCGGTGGCATCTGTGACACCCTGACAACCCTGACACATTGTATCATAACTGTATCTTTACAGGAAATGGGGTTTCCGGAGGAACAAATACAAACAGCCGATGCAGTCCGAGAAATGAGCCAAGGCCACTGGGAAGGTTGCCCTCGTTATGAGATGTATACCCCGGAAATTTTGGGTTTGATCGATAAACTCCAACCTGACTTCTCCGCTCCTTCTGGAGAGTCACTTAGGCAGGTGGAGTTCCGAATGGTCCAGTTCCTAAACGGGTCATTACTGGTTCTTCCAGAAAAGCTAAGATCCGACTTTTTTTCTCCACGCCCAACTGATGTTGGGTTTTCACAACAGAACGCACATATTCATGATCGAGATGCACCGTCTTACCCGGCCCCACATTTAGATCTACTTCAGAGACACCGACAACTGTCCAGAAAAAAATCTGGAAAAAGCAGGCTGCAAATAGTAACTACTACTGGGGTCCACTACCGTGACGACGATATGTCCCCAAAGGAACCTCCTAGCTGCCGAAGCTCCACTAGTGAAACGAATGCACGGAGTTTCTCAAGCGGGTTGACGTGCATCGGAGTATTTACTCATTCAGTCCCCATCAAGTGTCTTTTGACAGGCATCCTTGGCTGTAGCCCTGCGATTTCACATAAACTATGTGTAGATGATTCTTCTGTGACTGTACTGCAGCATTCTTGGAAAACTGGGTGGCAGATAAAACGACTCAATGATGTCGCTCATCTGAGGCTTCTATAGTATTATGCGTCCTAATGAGGAGCTCATATTGTGTCCCTGTATTTTGCATGTAACTTATATCTTTTGATCTATATCGATATTTATTTGTTTAGTTACCGAAACCCAAGAAATAGAGGGTTGGGTTTACTGTCTTCAGTAATTCT
Organism: Silene coronaria; assembly: GCA_028566215.1. Lineage (NCBI taxonomy): Eukaryota > Viridiplantae > Streptophyta > Magnoliopsida > Caryophyllales > Caryophyllaceae > Silene > Silene coronaria. The sequence goes on from JAOWBH010164564.1 coordinate 9,724, forward strand.
TTTGATTCATAGAGTTAACAGGACTTTGTTACACTTACAAAGAGGCATGTTTTCCATAATTAATGATATCAACTGTGTGATTGACCACATTTTGTTCTTGTTGGCTGATCCTTCAGCAATGATTTGATGGGTATAGTAGGAACACAATGTGTAGAAGTCTGAAGATGCTTCTAACTGTATCACTCCTAACTAGATTCCACAAACAGATCCAGTCCAACTGACTTGGCTTAACAAAATGACTTGAGATATGATTTTGACTAAATAATGTATGAATATGACTCGAAACTCAAATTGACTTGTAGCTAGTATGTAAGCCCACTTGGATTTTCAACATAACAAAGGACTTAAGCTTATACAACTCGACTCATGTCCACCATTATTTTAAAAAATGACGAGACTAATACCAACTCATAAAATAACTTGATAATAGCACACTTGGCAAGCATAGCCTCATAAATCATTAATAATTTACTTAAAAATTTAAAATGATGTAATATATATTAAACCCGACGGACACGTTTACTCGAAAGTCGAAATTATAAGTTTCAACTGTCTAAAAGTGAAAGACTGCTAAAAGGTAGCATAAGTGACCCTAACCACAATCGAATCAAGTGACCACCCTCAACAAGTGAGACAACCAGATTTAAACCCCTACTTAACTAGTGGTAGATGCCTTTATTGTCCTTTCACACATGGTGTTTGTGCTAACTGTACCCACCTGAGGAAGAAACAACAAAAGTTGGGGGGTCACACTACAATCCCAAATATCAATTACAAGTCACAACTAATTTGCCTTTACAAAACCAAACTAAATGGGAAGTATTTGACACAGGTGCAAGTCTATTTGTCAAACTCGTCTATTTTATGAAAAATTATCACGTTTTTTAGTATTATGCTCATATATCTTATAGTATCCTAAAATGATATACGAATTCTTATTTAATACTGTTATATGGATTATTTTTGGTGAAACGGGACCATTTATTGAATAATATAAGTAAATGATAACTCTTGTTGGTAAATCGTTTCACCTCTTATTGTTTTACGTCTAATGAACTAGTGATGATATTGTTTTACATCTTCGGAGTAATAATTAAATAAGAAAACAAATGACAACGAATCTAATAAAAATCGAGGTTCTGCAACCGAAAAATTTGCAAAAGCCTCAATAATTTTTGCATGGTAAGAATAAAGGGGGACCAAAGTGAAAAAACAGCCAAGACAAAAATAGAAGCAGAAAGAGACGGGTGATATACATGGACAATGTCTGATGGTTTTGTAAGCTTGTAATACGCGTGTTGAG
>JAOWBH010164575.1:0-11026 GCA_028566215.1 Silene coronaria
GAGACACCTAAAAAAGGAAAGGTACAACAAATGACCGGGACGGAGGGAGTAATATAAACCAGCTATGTGAATAATAACTTCAACCCACACATATGAGCATGTCATACACGAGATCGAATTAGATAATACTCGAATACTTTATAAATTTAATTGTTCAGGGATGAAACTTTCTTGAACATATGAACTAAACTCTGTCTCTCTATTCTTTACATACGTAAGCACGTAGCCCAAACACATGTTAAATTGAAAAGCTATCGTCAAATCAACATCAACCATACACGAAATTATTCTGTACCAAATTTTATTCGTAAAACGTTTCCTTCACTCCAAAATAATATTCAAATCTTAAAAATTTTATAGTAGTACTAGTGCATCTTCCATTTGGCTTCAACACCCCAAAATTATGGTGCATCAATTATTCTATCTTATCAAAACCCTAGAAGCCAAAAGGACCAAAAATAAGATAAGAATTGAGGAAATGGCCATAAGATGCAACACAAATTTGATTTCTTTTTTTAGTTAGTGCATGATCTTTTTAGTGGAAAGGACACATTACCTTGCCCCATAAAATGACCCAACCCAACACAAAATTGCATGCAATTTCGTCACACTAACTCCAAAACGATGTCGTTTTATATAATCACACTCATGATGCATGCATCCCTTCATAGCCAAAAGCTTTCATTGATGCTTACGGCGCGAAAAAAAGCAACCATCTATTAAAAGCAAAAGATTCAATTTAATAAAAATTATAATAAAATAATAAAAATTTAAAACAAAAAAAAGGTAATTATCAATTTCAACCATGATTTGTGCTAAAATGTTCTACCTATATATATATATATAAACACATTTCACACTTAAAAATATAATATTTGTGTAAACAAAAACTTTGGAAAAGCTCAAAAAAGCTACTTATTAACAGTAAAATCACACCTTTAATCTCTCTTTTTTTTTCCAGTAGTATTAACAATTTGTCTTCATCGTCAAAAGAAGATTATTGTGATAAAGAGAGCTTCTTGAAGATCTCTCTGTTTTTGCTCTGTTACATGTACTGTTCCTGATTTCTGGTAATAACCCAACTCTAATTTACTTCACTATTTACTTAATCGCAAATACTTGTCTAAGACGGTTTTACACGAGTATATGTAAGGTTCTTTTGGTAACTCTTCTACTTTAACATGAGTCATGAATTAAGTTGAGTTTTAGTTTAATTTTGCAATGCGTGATGATTTATTATTATACCATGAAAATGCTCTGTTTTTTTTTTTCTTTTGCAAAGTTTCTATGTAATCACAATATTTTAAATAAGTAGATTTTAAATGACAATTTGGATTTGATTAAGTGTTGATATGATCTTATACTTTCCTTAGATTCTTGGATTTTTGTCAAGTTTCATTCATTTTCTTTTATGTTGGTTTGTGAGAAGAAGAGAAAAAGTATGTTACCTTGGATTCACTTTGTCAATGCCAACAAAATTGACCCACAGTAATATTTTATTCTAACTTTTTTTTTTTTTTTGCAAAACTTGGGTAAGACAGTTTTACAGTTATAAAATCGCCTTGAATTATAGGTAAATAGCCTAATAAAGATAGTTCGATCTAAACATTTTTCTGTACCGATTTTGGTAAATAAAAGTCGGGTTATACAATAGATTATTGTAAAACTGTCTTACAGAAGACCTTTCTCTTTTACATTTCATGATTTAGAAAATTTGCCCAATTTTTGGGAATCTAAGATTATAACAAAATGTTAGGAGTAATGCTAAAAAAAGGTACTAACTTCCTTTAAAGAATCTCTTTCATTTTAATAAATTTGTTGGATTTGAGTATGTGACTTAGAAAGAAAGCAATATATACCTTCAAAAGTTAAAACTATAATTTCATTGACATTGTACAAAGAAGAAAACTTTGTTAGGTGGCAAACTATCACGAGATTTTTTTTTTCTACACCAAATAAATTTTTAACATCATTATTATTCATTATGTTCATTGTTGCAATTTGCATGCTACTCCTATGTTGTTAGGTAGGTTAATATTACTAACTTGTCAAATATTATATTTTTTTCACTTTAATCTCATTTTGTTGGTGAAATATACATGAAATTTACTGTAAAATTCATCTTAACTTCTCTTAAACATAATTGCAGATCAAAAGAAGGGCTTAATTCTTAGCTTTCTTAAATCATAAATCCAATGGTATAAGGAAAGTTATTCATTTGAGATGGAGAGTAGTACAACCAAAGAAAAGTATCCGGGTCTAAGAGACGGGTCCTGGTTGAGCCAGTTTCGATATGGGTCTAACCCGTGGATGGCGAGATATGTATATGGATTTATCTTCCTCATTACAAATTTTCTAGCTTGGGTTATTCGTGATTATGGCCGAGATAGTATGAAACATATGGGATTGGGAAGTAAGTATACATGTCCTAATATCATTTAAGTTAATCTATGCAATTGTCGACGCAGTTTTATTTTTGGGTCAGCTGAAAACAGCCTCTTTATACGGTTAATACATGGTAAGGCGGTGTGTATATATACGGCCCTTTAGTCGTTGAGGCACTTGAATGAACTTTTTGGTGTTGTATTAAGTTAAGTTACAAAGTAAAATCAAATAATAAGTTATTTTGTTTTTCATTTTGGTAGAATTCAAAGAATGCCATGGTGGTTCAGACTGTTCAGGCACTGAAGGAGTACTACGCGTGAGCTTGGGATGTTTTGTATCCTCTAATTTATGTTATCATAGTGTCATTTCTAGTACATGTCATATCGAATCAGGCTGTAACAGTTGGGTCATGATTTTCGAGTTGTGCTAATTAAGGTTTATTCAAGTCGATATTATTTGCTAATATTACGGTTAGCCTTGACAAACACAAAGCTGTTCTTTTTGGCAATGTTCGTCTCTTCTGTTGGAACCTCGAAAGTGCATGATCGGAGAGACACGTGGCATTCTGGATGGTGGGTTGCCAAGGCTACAATGTTTGGAGGGTTCATGGTTCTCCCGTTCCTGTTTCCTTCTTCCTTTGTCTATATCTATGGTTAGTCACGAGAAAAACGTTATTACGATAAAATCGTCTCATACACGAATAATTCATGATTTATCCTTTGTTAAAAGCTGATCAAATGACTTGCTGTTTTGGGCAGGAGAAATTGCTCACTTTGGTGCCGGGTAATATAAACTTCTTTAGTTGAATATATCCAAGCATTTTGATGTTTGAACTACATCCCATCGATTAGCTTACCGTTTTTCTTTGTCATATATTACAGGATCTTTCTCTTGATCCAGCTTGTGAGTGTGATTACTTTCATCACATGGCTGAATGATTGTTGCCAAACTGAGAAGTATGCAGTAAGATGGTAATATTTCTCCCCTTTGCTTGCAGCATAATGTTTTAGAAATCGATAATAACTGTAGGCATGTCTAACGGACTTATAATAGAGGAACGACATTGATTGATTCCCACTCTAGGAACCAAAATTGCCGTAAAGGTCCTTTCTAATGGCATCTGATAAAATTGGAACGGTAGATTTACAAACACAATTATTGTTTTACTATTATGATGGTATCTAAGATATACTCATTTTATTTGTGCAGTAAGATACATTCAACAATAGTAGCCATAACAGCGTACATTATATGCATAGTGGGGATAATAATGATGTATTTATGGTATGCACCTGAAACATCATGTCTTCTCAACATCTTTTTCATCACTTGGACTCTTGTTCTTCTTCAGCTTATGACTAGTGTCTCTCTACAACCCAAAGTAAGTGTCTTATACTCTTTCCGTCTCAAATCATTTGCAATAGTTGTGTGGCTAAAGTTATAGTCTTGTTTGTGCAGATTAACAAGGGATTCTTAACTCCTGGGCTTATGGGACTTTACATTGTTTTCCTATGTTGGTGTGCCATCAGAAGGCAAGATTTCCACATTCAGTTTTAGTTTACTAATGAATCGATTATCCATTGTAATTTTGATAAGTTGTATAAGTATGATGGAAGGATCTTATAAGTATCAGGATCTCAAATGCAATCTGTTTTTTTTTTTTTTTTCTTTCTGTTTAGTGAACCTGCAGGAACCAGTTGCAACCGGAAGGCCGAGGCTTCAATAAGAACTGACTGGCTTACCATCATTGTAATTACTCAGCACCCTTTTCACCTTCACTGACTTCAGTAATTCCATAGGTGAATTAAATTTATTTCTTGATAAAGTGAAAAGGCTAATCTTTAAAAATTTAGACGTCAATCTTTGAAGAGCAAGATAACCCGTCTTTGCTAGTCGTCTAAGAGAAGATACTGCAACTAAATATGGAGCATTCGAATTACATTACTGCAACTTAATACGGAGTATGATTTAAAAAAAAAAACTTCACTGGCTACTAAAGAATGAAGAACACTAAATATAAATAAGCGGATCGTCTCGATTAAAGTGCATTGTGCTTGTCCATTTAACTGTTCACTAAGTAAATTTCATCCTTAATCTTCTGCAGAGCTTCATCGTTGCACTACTGACGATAGTATTCGCAACCTTTTCGACTGGCATAGATTCACAGTGTTTCCAGGTATATTATTTATTTCATATACGTCCTGAAAAAACTCGAAAGGCCAAAACATAATCCTAAACGGAATCATGAACATGTGTAGTTCTGGAAAAAGGAAACACAAGCAGATGAGGATGTACCATATGGCTATGGCTTCTTCCACTTTGTTTTCGCTACCGGGTCTATGTACTTTGCTATGCTGCTCATTGGTTGGAATACTCATCATGCAATGAAGAAGTACGTTTTTTGTTTATATAGAATTTTCTTTTCATTTATTTTCATTTTCATGGAGCTGGAGACGGAATAGACTTTTGGCTTCGGAATATGCTACAGAAAATTAAAATGGCTCTCTAACTATCTGCACTTGTTAATTCTTACACTGTTAAAAACCAGTGGTACAAGCCTGGAAATCAAACCGAATAAAATCTAGGGCTGCCACTGTCGATAATTTTAAAGCCGGTTTGAACTATGACAGGTGGACGATCGATGTGGGATGGACAAGCACCTGGGTTCGAGTAGTAAACGGATGGTTGGCAGCTTGTGTATACAGTGAGTAACAAATTGTCTTCAAAATGACACCTTTTTTTAATCGTCTTACAAAAAAACAGGCATGATTGAAGTTGAATGTTTCATGTTTTGTTGCAGTGTGGATGCTTGTGGCGCCTGTTATACTAAAGAGTAGACAAACTGCTGATATTCCCTGAAAAAGGTCGTTAATTCTTTGATTCATTACTGTACAAGTGACATGTGAAGACACGCCACAAAAGGGAGGAGAAGATAGGGCTAATAGGAGGGACCGGATCGTCTCCGGTTACTGGAGGTATATAGTACGCGTAATAATAAAGCCGAAGAAGGTTTAATATATAGTGCAATTATCGATTTATTTGTCACGTATTATTATTATTATTATTATGAGTATTGAATCATCCAGTTATTGGAACGTCCAAGTGTAGCGGGTTGATATACAGATATAGAGTAGCTTTACGGGCCTTCGAGCCTGACTATGAGATCCTGCTTAGCGGGCTCATCTATTGAGTTTGTAGTCGAACGGGATCCCTGATATTCTGATAAGTAGAGATGGGAGTTTCTGAAAGGTTTTTGTAACTATGATATTCACTTTGTATATATTACACTAATTCTATACAGAAGTCAGTACTAGACTAGTCTTATTCTTATCGAGGCACTATCATTTTTCAATTTACTCAAGTGAAAAACAAATGTTAAGACACAACAAACCGTAACATGATTAATAATGGCAGAGGAAAGGGCGAAAAGAAGCCATGGTTGAAGGAAAAATGTCGCTGCTGATAGAATTCAGAGATCATCTTTTCCAACTCAGCCGCTTCTGAGTTGTGAAGAACAAAGCACATTCAACAGGCAGTGTTAAATTTAATTTCACAATGCAAATGTATGGGATTCAGCATGCCAAAATTCTCAAACCCGTAGAAAGTATGTAAAACAAATTTAGATATGATTATAAAGATATAAGAATATAAGATGCAAAAAGAAAAGCTATAAAAGTTGCAAAATAACACATTTATTCAAGCAAAATATCAAATATTCACAAAGGTAGAGTAAAAAGAATACAGGATAGACGCGGCTCAGTGCCCACTAGTATAATAATCAGATGATACATCAAACCCCATACCAAGCTACAAGAAGATTATAAATTGATACAACTGAATAACAGAAGCCAAGGATTTATCAAGAACTAAACACCAAACGCCACCTATCAGCTCCATCTCCTGTCTCCTGTTGTCAACAGCGCTTGGTGGTGGTTCTCTTTTACAATTTACGACGGTAAAATATTTATACAGGGTCAAAGCAAACAAACACATTGTCGAGCAAGACGATTACAAAACTTCCTCGTGATGTGTAGAACCACCTAATCTAAGGGAAGGCAAGTAGACAGTACAAGGCTTTCAACCAAATGGGTTTCCACCAACTGAAGGGTTTGGTGTGGTACCAAAGTTTCCAAAACCCTGAGGCCTGCATAGTTCATTCAAAATCGTTCAATGAGCAATCCAGATTCCAGGCTAGGTATAATAGGCACATAAGTTTGACACACGGCTCAGTTTTGGTTGCTTGACCTTCGCCCTTTGGGTTTTTCTATTAAGGGTTGCTTTAGCGTCCTTCGGGGCTTTTGCCTTTATAATTCCCAACTTATATGAACCTTAGGCAAATGTAACCTCTGATGGGTCATTTCCCCATTCTTGACGAGATTGGAGTAGAGTAAAATATCTCTATATCATACCCTATGCTTGCCATCCAAAGAGAATTGATAAGTTTTCTAGTGTGTCATTTTCCCATTGTTGGCGAGATGGGACTAAACAACCTCACTAAAAGTCACACTGTCGCACACAGAACTAAATAACAGGCATGAGCCCATGACACTACATCGCGCCCAAGCTATCAAGAATTTGAAGGTTACCGCGACCTAATTTTGAGGCAGTATCGGATGGATATTTATTATTAGGCAACCACTGACTCACTGAGATCAGTCCTTGAAGGGTAATTCCGATATCAAGTTTCAAACCGAGATTTAACACTTCCATTGACACCAGTGACCAGACAACATCAGTCTTACTTCGATAGTTAATGTTAAAAATAATATTTTACCTGGAGGGTGGCATATTACTGTGTAGTTGCTGGCCCATATATGTCCCTGAAGATTTTTAAAGCAACAATTAGCATCCTTCATAGTTAATGTTAACCACAAGCAATTTGAAACATGATGGTACAGCAACAATAAAAGAGAGAAGATTAAGATAGGGGTAAAAAAGCAGAATCAATCCCACTGGATTACTACCTGGCATAGGCGGTGCAAATGATTGTCCATTAGGAGGTATTGTTGATGGATAAGAAGACAGTTGAGTGGGCATCCATGAGGGTCTAGCACCACTCTGACCATAGGAATGCAATGCACCTCCAGGAGCACCCATATTAGGCAGAGCTGTATTCATGGAAGACATTGAAGGGAACTGTAATACAAAAAACATGTTGGAGAATTATAAGAATCAAGCACAGCACCAAAAAAATCACCAAAAAAATAAAACTATACCCCACTAGTTTCAGGACTGTGGATGATGGGTGCTTTTTCTTTGTTTCTACTTGTAGTTCTTTGCATAAATAGTTACTCTCTTCATCCAAATTACCCCTATCTAACTTGGATGGTTAATGATGTCAACTCTGACCGACATTTGCTCACAATAAATGACAGTTAATCTGTATACCAATTTAAGAATTGCATGATAATAGCTTGTCTTAAAGATCAAAGTTGACAAATTATACCCCGTAAATATTATTTCCATTCATATTTAGAGTTGACTACAAGTGTCAACTGGGAACAATAAACATGGGAAGGAGTAAACTTTTCAGACTTTGCACATGTTACAGCATATGAAAGCCGTACACTTAATACATCGCCCAATTCACAACAGCTAACCAAATCACCTCAAAAAGGTTGATATGAATCCAAACAAATAAGCTTGTTTGCTTCTACTCATAACTTAGTGTACCAGTCCTAACAGACATAATAATGGTCCAAGACTACAGCAAACAACTTTTAACTTTTTCAAAGATGATGAGATAGATTGAACGAAACTGACATTTGATACCATTATCTAGTGCTTTAATATCTCCACAGCTAACTTTTGATACCATTATTGATTGCTTTAATATCTCCACAGCTGATTTTTCATACCATTATCTAGTACTTTAATATCTCCATCAGAGATTTTGACTTTAATCCCCTAATATATCAATGAATACAAGGTACACAAAACAAGTGTTTTATCATTAATGTGTCGAATCAATGACCTACCGCAGCAGCTTGTGAGGAAGACGCTTCAGCATTTACATCAAAAGGGTTAGCTGATCTAATTGGCTGGGGAAATGATGGCATAGACTGTACATGCAGGAGAAAATTACAAAATCAACTTTATGCATGAAAGCAGAATAAAATTAAATAAATAAATTAGGGACATAGAACGGAGACATACCACAGCAGTGTTATATTGCATGGGAAATCGCATGCCAGGATGCATGCCTGGATGCATACCAGTTTGCCAACCAGGACCTTGATACGGAATGGGAGAGTATGTAGCAGTAAACAGATCCTGTACAGCAATTTGAAGTCTTCTTGAATAATTTGACTAGCCATACTATTCAGGTTGATAAGAAAAGCAAGGAAACCATACCGCTGGTAGTGCTTGCCTCTTGCTTGCTTCAGCTTCTTTTGTCTGTGCTGCAGGGGTTGGGACAACCTGTGGTGCTTGAATGAAAGAATGTGGTGCTTGTGGAACAGGATTGCCAGTCAGTCCCTGTGAATTTTATGAGTATCAGCAGCATATCTTAGAACTATTATTTTTTGTTTAAAATGACTACATATTATAGCATACAAGTATAAGCTACTCTCTTCATCCCATTTATATTGTCCTTATTTAACTTTTGTGGTCAAATGGTGTCAACTTTGACCAACATTTCTCTCCTCATCCGATTCTCTCTCAAGAATTTGTGTTCTCCCAATATAAGTATCCATAACATTTTAAAAACGATATATGAAAATTATTATTCTACATTTTTGGATAAATCTACGGTCAAAGTTGACACATTCTGGCCACCAAAGTTCAAAGGGGACAAAAAAAGGGATGGAGGTAGCATTACTATAGCTTTCAAAACAATATCCTGTAATTTATCGATATTAGCTAATGTAGCTCCACCTGATAACTTAAATTGCCAGCATAGCCAGAAACCAATTGAGAAGCAGCAGGCTGATTGACAGCAACTGTAGAAGATTGTTGAGGAATCTGCGTACCACGCCATTGAACTCCACCGTTTGTAGGCATAGTGGGAGCCAGACCATGCCCAGGAGGTACACCTCCAGAAGAAGATGATGTCAAAGTGGTCAATGATGAGGTAACAGAGGCCCCAGGGGGTGCTGTAGCCGAGGTATTACTTACAGAATCATTGATAAAATTGCCACTGGATGGCGCTGGAAACATGTCATTTGAAGATTTAGGAGCATCGCCACCACTGGCTGGAGCAAACAGATCAAAGAGATCAGATTCAAGTGAACTTGAATTTGGCGGTGTTTTTTGAGACACGTCTTTTTCGACTTTTTCCACAACATTGTCAAAACAAGCCCAATTATCATCACTTGGTGTACTAGTTGCCTGTGGAACTGATTGACCCACAACTGATTGCTGAACTTGTGTTCCAGCAATAGGCTTAGATGAAGCATCAAAGTCAATCAAAGAGGTTTCCCTTTTAAGCTCTGTCGGATTGCCATTACTTGACGCTAAGCTACTGGAGGACGCTGTTCTCTGAAAGACGGGTTATCAAATGATTATTAGACCAGTATAATCCATAGTAGCCATACTAGCCAATGAAGCCAACTATCAGAGACAGATACATAAACAAAACAATAACCAAAACTGAATACAACATTACCTGTGTTATCACAACGCCCTCAGCAACTTTGCCACTGTTGGTTCTTGGAGGCTCACTAATTCGGAGAGGTATGACATTGTCCCCCAGTATATCTCTAACAGGTCGGACGACAGGAGGACTGGAAATACTGGAATCATTTTGGCTATCAGGCGACCTGATTTCAGACTTGAATTCTCCATCAGAACTACGACGATCATCCGACCTTCTCCCATTAGAAAATCTATCTTCACGCCGCCAATCACTAACAATCCCAGAACGGACAGGACTTCTACCATAGTCACTGTGCCTCCGATTGTCTTGACCATAATCTGGGCTTCTCACATCATGACCAGGACTTGGTCTGTCACTATAACGACGTTCATCATCATACGGTGGGCTGCGAGATTCACTTCGATATGGATCGGATCTCCTATTTTCATTTGGTTCTACTTTATCACCCTAAAACATGTATATAACGTGTTAGGGTAAGGAGACCCTTGCTAACAAGGGCACCAGTGTGATGCAAAATAACTTTGTAAACTGTAATCTATGGCATACTCAATTACTTCATGGGTTTACCTAATCCTACAAACATTACCCTTATACAGCTAACACAGAAGAGACTAGTAAAATGAAATAGTTAAAAGTTCATATCATCTAAGCATTTTCACCTGTGAAGGTCTGTCAGTGCTGCTTTCACCAGTATATCTTCTATCTACAAAGACATGTTTGATAAAGGTTCGTAGCTTGTCCACGTTACTGGCAAGGAAATGACAATAAAAAGACTATCAGACAGTCAAATCATTAGGAATAGAGTATATTCGCCAACTTTAAGCAACATTTTTACTCTCCTTTTTATGTTAGCTGGTATTGCAGAGTAAACAAGAAAAAGGTCAACTCCATGAAGGAGAGAACAGAGACATAGAAAGCCACACTGCTTAACCTCAACAAGCAGCTATGAAAACTTGTTTTGACAAAAAAAATATATATATATATATAAGAAAAAGGCTAACCTGCTATCAGGAGCCTTTAGATTTTGAGAGTCCCAATCTTTAA
>JAOWBH010164607.1:0-11024 GCA_028566215.1 Silene coronaria
TGTTATTACCTGGCCAGTCGTTGAAATTCCGAATGCAAGGGTTTCTCCCATGTTAATAGCCCAAGTGTACTGGCAAGAGCTCCATATTTGTTTCCTAGACATGACATCGCAGTGTATTTCCGGATTATGTCCTGTGTTTGCATACGGAAAACTGTAAGCAAAACATACTAAAAAGTAGCAGGCAGTGAAATTTGTCGCGACAAGAAAATTGAGAGATCAGATATATCCTTCCCAGGAGAAGTCTTACCATTCGAGATTCAACAAACTACAGAACAACTTTTTTAAAAATGAATTTTAGATAACTACTTGTATCTTAAAGTATACCAATTATTAGTCATCGGTTTTCGAAAGAGACTCGGAATATTTTTTTCATATAGGCCCACAAAATATGAAGAAAAACTCTTAAACAAATCACATCTAGAATCTTAATATCTTATCACCCTTTATTAATAAATGGTCATCAAGCATTACTACCCAAGTACTAATCAAATTCTCATTGTATACGGGCACTATTCGTCACAAGCTGAAGACGGATAGTGTCCCTCTCACAAAATGCAAGTGACACTATCCATTGGGTGCTCCATTTTTCCCCCACTTGCATTTTGTGAGAGGGACACTATCCAGTCTTCACAAGCAAGACGCTTTGTTTATTTAAAGTTCAACCGAGTCCGGATTTTCTGTCTTATTTACGTGTACCACTGCCTCTTCTTTTGACACAATCACACAAGCATTAATCATCACATTTTTTCTTTTTGTAGTTAACTTCATAAGATGATGATAATGATGTCATGATGTGGGTAAAGGATAAAAATAGTGGGACACAAAAATGGACAGAAAATCCACTTTCAAGTCGGCTATCATGAATCGTCATCTAAAGCTGTAAGATACCACAATTACGTAAAATAATGGTTACCTCAAAACACACCCAAAATCACTCAAATTTAATCATACATGCAAATCCCTTTGCGACGGATCAAGTATTATCCATATGGGTAGATAAGACAAAACAGATTACTACTCCCTAGACATTCTGCTTTTGTCTTATACATTCACATGGGTATTACTTAACCCGTTGCAAGTTTGCGACGGATATGATCGTCACAAATGAGAATTTGTGTTCTTTATAACACTACAAACATGCACAAAATCTCATTTGTGACGGAAGGTATCCGTCACAAGCTTGTGACGGATACCGTTTCCTCTCACAAAATACTTATTTAGGGGTCAGTGGGAAGCACATGGGGGTGCCCCACCTTGTCCCCTCTCACTTTTGGGAGAGGTCACAAGCTTGTGACGGGAATAGCCCGTCACCAACAAGACTCGCTGACAAACATGTACCCACACCAAAATTACGGAAAAGAAAAATGATTAAAAGGAGAAAATTACCCTAAAATAAAATCAACCATGCAAAATTTAGGATCTTTTTATATCACTACAGAATGTATAAACATGTAATCACATCAAATTACTAAACTATATATCCCGTAACAGTCATCTGTTTACCTTTAATTTAATTTGTGAGCGATATTTTAATCAAAAGTAAACAAATGACTGGGACGGATAACATTAGCCCAGTATCTCAATGGCTACTGCAAATTGCAAGGTAAGGAATAAAACATGAAACATGCAAAGTTATAATCTTTATAGCATTACAAATTATATAATCACCATGACGACGAGATTACTCACTATCTGTTGTCGACGGTGTACCCACGATTTACAAAAAAAAAACGAATTACATCAAATGAAAAAGATTAAAAATACCCTGAAAGAAGAAGAATTTGCAGTCCCATTTTGTGATGAATCTAATACTGAAGCCTTTACAGAAAAACATCTTTGATTAGAATTCAAAAATAAGGGATGTTTATTATGATCATGGTTTTCTTTATAAAATAAGAAATTCCTTGAATTTGATTGGGTATTGAAAAATGGAAGATTTGATGATGATGATGATGAATGAAAAGGGTTTGATTTAATTAAGGAAGAGTGAAGAGATTGTTGAGTAATTGATGAAGAAGAGATCATCATCTTAATCATAGTATTTGGGGAAAATAATCTTAATTTCTGCATGTTTGAGCTCAATTTAAATTTGAACCAACTCACTAAAAATGATGGAATTGACAAACTACACTATTTTTCTTTTAGGTTACGTTTCGTGTTATAATTGGATACATTATCGACTATACGAGAACTATCGTTATTCTCAACAGAAAGTCTCGCTAGTGACTTGGGATCTCGATAGCACGGATACTCTTTCTAATCGGCTTAGTTGTGTCAGATATCTATAAATTCGTGTCTTACTTTTTTCATGTGTCGGAATATATTTTGGACATACATTCAAACGGAATTAAGTTAAATTTAAGATAAATTGTGTAGGTTGTTTATGATGCAATTTGATGGGAAAATAAGTTAAATTGAGGTTCTTTAGATGAATAATGAGATGTTAAAAGAGATTGATAATAGTTTTGGTTTTGGAATGAAATTTTTTACCTTCACTTATTTAAATTAAATTCAAATATTTTTATTAAAAATAAAAATCGTACATCTATAACTATCAAATACTATATATTTATTAAATTCAAATAACGTGTCTTGTGTCCTAAATTTTACGGGATGTCGTGTTACGTGTCAGTGTCGTGTCCATTTCGATACTACCTAGGTTATGACCTCGCTCTCACAAACTCTCTCCCATGTGACCTCTCTCCTATGATGAAATAGTACGTCACAATTGAGTATTTGTGTATTCTCAAATTAAATGTTATCATCATCTTACAAAAGGTTTTATAATAAAATTGGTATGCTCATGAATCTTGCAAATGTTTTACTCAGGTCGGTTGCGCTTAGGGTGGGTCAAATAGAATCGAGTCATTATGGGTTTGTACAACAACAAACACTTAGGTCAGGGTTATATTATTGGTTGGGTCAATGGGGTTTCACGTCAAGCTCGAGTTCTTCGTTTAGGTGTTCGGTCTGGTACGATCGTACAAGTCGGGTTATTCATGTCAAGTCATTAGGTTTGGGTTAATTTTGTCAAGTTTAACTCTCATAATCAAACATTTACCCAATGAAAAATTTCATTTTGAATTATGATTAATAGTAAAAAATTAAAGAAAAAGTGTCGAAAAACACATAAAGATGTATGGAAAAATTGTTGTTTCGATAACATAATGAAATGTTGTTTCTCACAAGTCTTTTGTGTATTTATTTATTTAAAATCCTCTCATAAATTTTTAAAAAATGAAGTAACAATACAGAACCGAACAAAATATAATATAAACCCTCTCCAATTAAGTTAAAATAATATTCCAATTTTTTTTTGTATAAATATTTAGTATTGTTATTATATTATAAATATTTGTTATTATTATTGTATTTATAAAGATAAATTAAACTAGATCTCGCATCACTATATCAAGGAGTTGTGAAGAATTTGTTCACCTATAAAGAATGTCAATAATGCATGCAAATTGGAAGCTTGAACTTGAAGTCTTGAACGGAGGAAGTATGACATAATATATACAGCAAGTCTCCCTTTGGACTGATTAAGTATTATCCATGTGGGTAGTATTTGACCCGTTATAAATTTGCGACGAATTATTTGTGTAACACAAGACTATATAATTGTATGTCAAAATGTACAACGAATTTGTTTGAGTTTTATTATTAGTCAAGTATTCTTTACTCTTGTTTTTCGCGGTGATGAATATAGGCTCAAATGATTCAACCTAGGACCGGAACATTAATCTTACCAATATTTTAAATCATAGTTATTTTTTCAAAAAAAAAAAAAATTAGTGAGTATTATATTTTTTTTCAAGAAACTCGTATGGATCATAACCTGATCCGCATGTGCTTAGCTTCATCTCTATTTTTTTTTTCCTATTTTTGTTTAGGCCCTGTTTGGTAAATAGCAGAAGCATATTCATGATAACGGATAACGTTAGCAGAATACGGTTAGCGGATTTTATTAGTAGGTTTGACTATCAAACAAATTAGCAGAATTAAAAAAGTATGTTTGGTAATTAGCAAATTTTAAGATAATACGAATAGTTTCATGAATAAATTGAATATGCTAATGCAATATGCTGCTATTAGCAGCATATTCAAAAACAGTAGATTCCAACCAATATGCTATCAGAATACGCCGTTTACCAAATACATGAAAATAGTAGATTGCCTGGTCAAACTACTAATTAGGCCGGAATTTACTGATTTCGCTCGTTTATCAAACAGGCCTTATGGATGGGTATGGTGAACATTTATCCTTTGATTTATTTAAGTGATGGATGGATATGGAGTACAAAATGAAGAACAAAGGTGGCATGGATATGAATGCCAGGTAGCATATACTCTTTGTAATCACTCACGTCTCTTTGGTATTTATCTATATCTATATCTTATGCAATACGAATATTCAACTATATTTAATTACGTAAAAACTAATTAATTAGAGATTATCTAATCTAATTACTTTATAAAGACTAATTAATTATACATTATAATCTCATCTGATTTATTTAGAAGCAATGAGTTGTATGAACACATCAACACAAAAAAACATAATAATACAAAACGCACTATGACTAACTATAACATTGACTTTATATTACGTTCAGTGACTGTAAGTCCGTAGCACCGCAATTTAACTCAATAATTTGTTATCATAATATATATGTAATGTAATTAACGTATAATCGAGACATTATACGTAACGATTAATTACGATTAGGGTGATTAATTATATTAGTCCCTAATTAACATTAGGGAGTTGAGTAACCAAGTCCTTAAGTGCACCAAGTGAAAAGTTGAGCAACTTAATAGGTTCAGGTGCACTTTGGTTAATCTTCTCATATTCAAAACAACACTTAACTAAACAAGCATCATTCCCTTTAGGAATTACTTGCACTTGAAACTTCAATGTCTTGTAATCCTTCATTATTTCTCCTTCAATTACGGTCCGACTTAACGTCATGTTATTCTGGTCAATCGATTCAATCCTTTCAATCACGTATTCTTGCTTCCCATCTGTTAGATTGTACATGTTAGAAACAATATAATACTGACGAGATTTGAACCTAGTTAAATGAGTATCACTTCTCAAAATTGAAACAAAATAATAATGACGAGATTTGAACCTAGGTTATGAGTATCACTTCTCAAGATTTTATCAGCTAAGTCAGCTAACATCAGCATGAATGTTTTATAAATGAATAATAATTCACCATGTACGCGCGACCTAATTTAATAGTAGGCCAAAGCATGCTATAACACGATCTTACAGAAAACTTACTAAATGACACGAAACAAGCCAAGGACGAAGGGTGAGCGAGAAACAATACCGATGATGAAGTCGAATCTCGAGGTACTCCCAACGCTTAGGCAGTCACCTTGGTGAGCAACAACACTAGGAATTTTGTTAGGGCAAAGCTTAGGAATGTCGGAATGCATTGTTCTTATGTTAAAGATCTTTTCAGCTGAACAATTGATCTCTAATTCACCTTCTAATTTTTGAATTTGAGCCATTTTCTTTGCTAAATACAAGTAACAATTTATTTATTTATATATGTGAGTAATAATTACTTGGAAATTTATGAAATACTTATGTGATTGTATATGTCCTATTTATAAAAGAGCAAGCATATTTAATTTGCACCATATACTTTATAGACTATATTCTATAGTTTTTTAAGGCTTTTTTCCGACTCAAATGAGCCACAAAATAAAAAGACGATTACAATAATCTTTCTAAGAGAAGATTTGAACCTCTGAATTATTGTCAATTTGTCATGTACAGTACTTTCGACTTAATTTAACTACTAGTCTAGGACATCGTCTTTAGTAGACTATACCATCTTTAATATATACTTCATAGCACTAACATTTGTTTGCAATTATTCGGCTTGTTATGTACGCTAGACATAAATATATATGCATCATTGATCTAAGATAATTAATTATCATGTATGCACATATATATATTCTTTATAGTTCATCATATAATGAGATGCCCGTTCAAATTAAATTAGGGTAATAATGAGACAGTTTAGATTCTTGTAAGACGGTTTTATACAAATGTTATGAATAACTGAATTAAAACTCTGGTAATAAGGCGGTATTACATTAAATCAATCAAGTAGGGAATTTACACAAGAAATTCTATTTGTAGGCATTCTATGAATACACAATTTCCTTATGAAGAACGAATCTAGTGGAGTAGTTTTTGTAGATTAATGCATTAATAAACAAACAAATAAATAAAATTAAGTTCAATAATGCTCAACACATTGTTTACCTACCACACCTAGAAATTCAAAGGAGTGTTCAATTAATGAGCTAACTGATCTATTCATAAACGCAAATTTTTATTTTAGACGGGTTATAATACCCACTCTCACAATTTCACATGTATGTTGGAAATTTACATGACTTCTAAATGTTACTATAACTTTGAGATGTCGAAACCGCCTCTAAGTGATTTAAAGATAAGGTTGCGTACATGTGAGGCCTATAATAATTATAGGCATGCGACAGTCTTTGAACGAAATCGGTTCTTTATGCTTAGTAAAATTCTAAAATTGATTGGACGATCTTGATATAACATCATTTATGCAATAATTTTAGTATGAAGTATATTTTAACATGCCTCCTCACATGCAATTTAAGTATATAAGAAATTCCGAACAAAACGATTATAGAATTACACGAAAGTTCATAGAAAGTCATTTGCCTTATCTTAGTATAAGTTTGTCTTGTGATCATTATAATTTGTAAATATGTCTTAAAAAGGTTACATTACAAATATTACATGCACATGCATTTCACAATCACGTACCACTATCAACACATTCTATTAACCTACAAATTCTATGAAGGTGTTGTTGCGTGAAAAACATACCAATTAACCTCTTATAGTAAAATCCAGTTGTATTCGAATTTATGGAAGACGACACTTAACTTATTTCCACCGTCTCAAATATTTATTTACCTTTAATAATCACAAAAATAAAAAAGATAAATGAGACGAAAAGAGTACAATAATAATCTGTTTTTTCTTCCTTTAGGAAAGAAAGTTGCTTTTTCACCAATATCAATTTAGACCGGTTTTAAATTAACCCAAGACAAAAAAATAAAATTAATTGACACGTTTGACAGGTCTAAATTGTACGGACATATGTACTCGACTCCTCTTTAAATAGCTTGATATTAGAGCAATTTATTTCAATTCCTAATTCTTGCCTTTCATTATCTTCTTCTTACAATTTTCTCTAAGGTAATACTCCTCATAGATTCATAGCTTACCTTAAACCTCTAGATCTTCTTCCACTTCTCGCTTTCGGCTTTCTAGCATGCTTTTTTTTTTTTTTTTTTTTCTTGTTTCGGTATCACATTGTTACAAATTCGCGACTATATTTACATTACTCACCTAAGTTCTGATTTTTAGTCGGTAAGACTTAAGACCGATATTTGACGATGAGACAGTCGAAAAATAATCATGTTTTTGTATTTGAAAAGCTTAGGTAGAAGTAAAGATGGGACAAGCATTTGGGTGTTTCCAAGTAGCTCAATCAACTGTGGCAATCAAAGAACAATTCGGACGATACGATGGGGTGCTTGAGCCTGGTTGTCATTGTGTGCCTTGGTGTCTAGGTACCCAAGTGAAAGGCCTTCTTTCTTTGCGTGTTCATAAGCTTGACGTTCGTTGCGAGACCAAAACCAAGGTACTCTACTACTCTTCCCTGACTGTATTCTCTGTATTTTAATACATGAGTCAGACTGCGTACATCTAATCCCTCTTACAGTCGCCGAGTAGAACAAAATTGTAATGCTATGATTTTTGCTGTTTGTTCAGGACAATGTGTTTGTGACAGTGGTTGCATCTGTGCAATTTCGAGCACTGGCCGAAAAGGCACAGGACGCTTTCTACAAGCTCAGTAACACCAAAGAACAGATCCAAGCATATGTGTTCGACGGTATGTTGGTATGATTAGTTTTTTATTTGCTGCAACACCTCTGACTGACTGATAATGCAATTGAGTCGATAATTGCATTGAATGACTGATAATGTAGTAGACTCGGGTACTAATGTTTCGTTTCTTTCTGACGAATTTTGTGGCGATAGTCCTTCGTGCTAGTGTGCCAAATATGGAACTTGATGCTGTTTTTGAACAGAAGAATATCATTGCAAAAACAGTAGAACATGAACTCGAAAAGGTACATTTTCGAGCATTATATTCATCTGTACGCCTTCAAAATTTTGATTTAGAGCCTAACTGATTAACACTTTCCAATGTACGATGTAGGCTATGTCTGCTTATGGTTATGAGATTGTTGGAACTCTGATAGTCGACATTGAACCTGATGCTAATGTCAAGAAGGCCATGAATGAAATTAATGCAGGTATGTTCAGTGTTCTGTTTGTGTTTCCTGTTACGCTTTTATAATTACACAGTTCAAGGCGCCTGGCGGTACCCTGTAATCTAAAATTGATTGTTTTGCATTTCGATACAGCTGCAAGACTAAGGGTGGCGACAAATGACAAGGCAGAAGCAGAGAAGATACTCCAAATAAAGAAGGCAGAAGGAGAGGCAGAGTCCAAGTTCCTCCATGGACTCGGAATAGCAAGGCAGCGACAAGCCATAGTGGACGGGCTAAGAGACAGTGTCCTAAACTTCTCGGATCATGTCCCAGGAACCACCTCTAAGGATGTCATGGACATGGTTCTGGTGACTCAGTACTTTGACACTATGAAAGAAATTGGAGGTTCGTCTAAGTCGTCTGCTGTTTTCATCCCTCATGGTCCTGGTGCTGTTAGAGACATTGCTGCTCAGATTCGAGACGGTCTGCTTCAAGGCAATGCACCCTGAACTAGAGCTAGTATTGCAGTTCAATGTGTGTTCTAATAATGTTAGCTAAGTTACGCTTAACAACTGTTACGTTTAATAGTTCCAAGTGATGGCGAAATGCCTGCATAATCTTCTGTGGTACCAATCGTACTATGCTTTAATTCAGGTGCTCAAAACTTTGGGTTTTCTTGGTGAGTCATGTTTTAATTTCATACGGAGTATAACTTTTCGACATTTATTCAAAATATTTCCGAGATGGCATTTTTTCAACGGGTAAAATTTATTTCATTTTACAAAAAAATCAAAAGATAATACTTGAGGCCTCAAAATAAAATTTCAAACAGGGGCCTTCAAATTCTATTGGCCGCCCCTTCAAACTCATTGTCGGAGAATAATATGATATCCACTTGATGGTACTGAATTTCGTTACCATCATACTTAAAGTGTACGATTTATCTAATCTCCGCCCTGAATAGTTAGTGAAAGATCTATCTTAGAATTGATGATTGGATAGGATGGAAATTGTGCAATGCCACACGCCCCTTTTGTAGCCCGGACGTCACGTTGTATCCTCATGTAACCGTCCTCACCCCAACCCGAACCCATTGCAAACTTGACGATCCAATACTTCTGTTTATTATGTTCCGTAACTCCATAACCCACCAACGTGGCAGCAGTCGCAGCAGTACCTATACCCTCTGAATTTATCACTCCCTATATTAATCATTAATTAAGCATTTGTTAAGTTGCTGGTAATATGGTCAACATACAGTAAGTCTCTCGTCTTAAGCTTTAGACGGGCCAAGTACATACTTGACCCGTTTTAAACTTAAGACGAATAATGTTGTTTTAAATGAGAATTTGTGACTTACGCTATTAGTGAGATTGAATTTTGGTATCTTCATACTCGTATGAAGTTGTTACGGAGTACATTAATACTGAAATTCAGTACCACTAAGTAATATCATAAGTAACACTTGTTTAAAGTCGTTTTGTGGACGTTTTGCTATGAAAATACCTTTTTATAGAATCTCATTGTTAAATCATGGAACTCAAGGGTTACGGACACAGGTTGGTTTGCAACGGCTTTAAGCAAAGCGTCCTCGTCATTGGTTGGAACACGCTCATACCCATCAATTGACACTTTTGTAGAGTCCAACTGCAAAACAGTTTCAGCTTGAATTATTGCTCGTAATGTTTAAAATTAATGTCGTAAAATTTGACAATAGTTGGCAGAGCCAGGATTTGAAGTCAACATGTCAGCAGAAGCGAGCGCCTCTACTAGCCCCCCTAGCTCGACTACTGGTAGGCTAAGGCGGGTAAAATAAAACATAAATAAAGAATAAAATAAAATAATTACTTTTGATGGGTCGCATTTGTTAGTCGTGGCAGTGTAAGGGTAGAGTTCCTCGGTAGTAATACCATGCTGCTTCACGTAGTGGAAAGCCGGGTACATGAAGCCACCACCGCAACCTAAATTGTGTGTCACACAGTCGAGGAGTTGTTGCTCGGACAAGGATATTAGTTTCCCTGTTTTAATTTGATTGATTCCCTCTATCGCTGCTACTGCTGAGAATGCCCATACGCTACCTAATTATACATACAATTAGATAAACAAACGATTCAGACACCAAATATGAAATAGGTAAACAAATGACTGTAAGCTGTAACGATCAGAGTACTTACCCTGACATCCGCTTAGTTGGTTTTTGACTGCGGTAACAGCACCCTTCTTCCTCCAGTCAACAGATTTAGGTACTTTCTTAACATTTGCATATATGAAGTTTTTGTTTTTCGAAGAAGCCAGACTAATGTCTTGAAGCATTCTTTTATTGTATCGGATTTTTGACCTACCGAATACACTATTTATCTCATTTTCAGTCATGTCACCAAACTTGTTTAATTCTAGGGTGTAACTGTTGTTCATTTGTGTTGTAACGGACAGATACGAGAAAACAAATAAAAACAATAAGAACAAAACACACAGATTTACGTGGTTCACTAACGTTGTGTTAGCTAAGTCCACCAGGTAGAAGGGAGAGAGTTTTATTATATGTGAGGAAACAGAATACGGAATACAGAATACAGAACGGTGATATGCATGACTGCTAGGTTGAGGGTTAGAGAGTTTATATAGTACTCTCTAGTACCCTAATACAGATGACCTAATTAAGGCCCAGA
>JAOWBH010164639.1:0-11022 GCA_028566215.1 Silene coronaria
TTCGGATCGGGTCATTTCGGGTCTCGGGTAAGTTTCGGGTCAACAAACCTTTGTCATGTTCGGGTCGGGTCGGGTCAGTTTTGCCAGGTCTACACACATATGGGATAGGATTGTTGGGTTTATAGCCGCTTGAGTTTTGGGATATGGGTCATATGGACGTTTAATCGTTTATGGCTGGTAACTGTTTGAGATTTTATGTTTTAATTTTCTTTTTTAATAATTTTATGTTTATGGTTGTTGTTTTTTTTTTTTAATAAAAGATTGAGATATTTTGTTACATTAGATTAATTCTTTTTTCACCGTTTCTTAATTATTTAATTAAAAATCATTTTTTAATATCGTTTCTTAATTATTTAATTAAATTGAGTACATAAAAAATATAACTAATCAAGTACATTAATATTTAATAAAAATATATATTTAAATCATTATTATTCATCATTTATTAAAAAAAAAAATACTAAAAATATAACAATTTTAAAACAGCGTTAAAAAAAATGACATCAGTCACATGGGCCGGCCCACGTGCTAGACACGATTGGTCCATGGGCCAGGAGCAGGCCGCGGCGGGGGCTGAGGAGTTCGGGCCAGGCACGACACGACACGGTCAGCCCAATAACCGTGCTTGGGCCGGGCCACTATTGGGGAAAGCACAATAAGCCGGCACACGGGCCGGCCCAGCATGGTCCAATGCCATCACTAGAATGGACCATGTCCTCCGTCCCGATTTGGATACTAACCTCCTCTTCATTTTGATTTTCCCACTTCTTTATTATGGAGTATTTTATTTTATTTAAGTGGGGAAAATCAAAGTGGAGGGGAGATTAGTACACAATCTTTCACGCAATTCCCTCAAACCTAAACCTCTCATAGGCAAATAGAGGCAGCTGCAATGTAGATTCAAATAGTAGATAAATTTGATCATTTTACCTTCTAGAAATAATAAATGATACCTCCAATATTGACAACTCAAAATAATAACATAACAATCTTTTAAATCTGACAAATTCTACAGGTAAATGCTTGTCAGACCTGTCATTAAAAATCAACTATTTTCTAAACCCCTTGAATGAGCTTTTGCTAATGATAATCTGCTAAGCATCAAATAGGGTCTAGACTCTAGGCTAATATACCAAATTCATTCCTATAATCCAGTAGAAAGACAACGAGCATTTGACTACTACAAATGACAGTCGTTTCTCTGCGCTAGCTGGCTAAATATTTACAAGAACATTCAAAGCTATGGCGTAGTAATGAACCTACATTTCCACATACTGATCAAGAATCCTTTGAATTCCCAGCTGCAGTGCCCTCTGAAATGACGGCAGAAAGCTTCTTCTCCAATTCGACTAGACTGCACATTCATTGAGGACACATTTTTCGCATATGATGGAATAAAACTGAATGTCTTATTAAATCATCCCCATTTTTGTTTAGTGAGACAACAGTCGGTTCAATGCAATACTCAAAGCTAGTTGATGTGTCATTTGGAAACAGTTTCTCTATATGTTCAATAAAGGGGAAAACAATCACCTTACCTACACTCGACACCCTTACCGTAGCATAGGCAAAAGCTTTTGAGTAATGGGTTACTGTTATTGTTGATACATTGAGGAAGAAGCCACAGTGAGGAAGAAAGGACAGACAGGGATTGGGTGAAAGTGAATACCACCATTGCTAATAGACAATGTAATTATGTGATTGCAAGATCAGAATGATGAAAAAAGCAGAACTTACATCTCATATTTGCGCACAGCATCTTCTCGTTTTACTCGATA
Organism: Silene coronaria; assembly: GCA_028566215.1. Taxonomy (NCBI): domain Eukaryota; kingdom Viridiplantae; phylum Streptophyta; class Magnoliopsida; order Caryophyllales; family Caryophyllaceae; genus Silene; species Silene coronaria. The sequence continues at coordinate 1,779 of JAOWBH010164639.1, forward strand.
CAGATCGCTATCCTTCGGGACATTCGTCAATGGATTAGCTGCCAAATGAAACATTGAATGACAAATCATAATGAATAAGAGCCAAGAGAAAAGATGAATCCACTTGGCCCATAACACTTGAAAAGTGGCGTAGCCAATGAATGCATCAAAGTCATTCCACCAAAACTGACTGCTAAGGGCATAAAAAAACCGTTGAGCATCTACAATGAACTGTTAAGAGGTAGAATCACTGATCTTTAGGAGGTATATACAAATTGTTGACCTACTTATCTTTTTGACAATACTGCACTTAGAATTAAGTCATAGCGTGTTCAAATTTATCAAGTTTCTGAGAGCTAATAATTTTTCTTTAAATCATAAACAAAAAGAAAGATAAATGCACGAAGGTGTTCCAGGAGTGCAGAATAAAAGATAAATTCGAACAAAACAAATTTACACATGAGGTAACACCACATCTCAAAGGAAAAAGGGGTGGAGCAGTGAAGCTCACAATATCTATTATCACAACAATTGGAAATATACTATCCCCTCTAACTATCTAAAACGACCCAATTTGTTCCGGCACAAGTATTACGAAAGGCCAGTGAGCGCTAGATATCAACTCTTAGTGAAATACTATTTCCCTTTAATTAACAATGGGCCAAACTGAATAATGAGGCAATTCCAGAGAATTAAAGGGAGCATTATTCTCCATCTTCAATTTTTGTGACTCAAAATAACCAAATATATACTTATAAGCAGCAAATTTCAAGTGAATCCATATCCCATAGTATCATCCATTCACAGCTTGATGTGAACAAACACGAAACATCAACGGCGAGACTGTAACTCCTATTCAATGGATCTAGGAAAAAAAATGAAAAACATCACGGATTATATTTAAAGAATCAATAGAGATAGAAGGAATAAGATCATAGGAAAGACCCAAGTCACACAACTATAATCTCTTCCAATTTTATTCACTGATTTCTAAAACGCTCTAACTGCTTTTGCCCAAGGCTAAATGATCCTCCCCTAACTTAAACTTATAGCCTGACCTTCCTAGGTTGACATAATAAGTTTGTAGATGGCCTATTATTCTAGGATGAACACAGCTCTTCCCTCCCACCAGTAATTTTTTTAAACAAGGGTCGACAATGCCAAAAAGAAAAAATAGTTGTGTGATATGCCAACAATTATGTCACCATACACAATAGTATAAACTACTATAAATGTTGTCCAATGCCATAATCCAAACAAAAGCTCGAATTTTGAAATGAGCCCTCACATTTAAAAGTGAAATAAATAAATGAAAAATAGGACATTGATAGGTATGCTAATATGTCTAATTAATGAAGGATTTACATGAAACCAAACCCATCCCGTCACCGGTCCACATTCAAGTATCACCAATGTCACCCTACTGGTGCAACATATACGGTCATAGTAAACAATTTAGTATCCTACAGTTACGTAAACATATTTTAATCTCTCTACGTTATTTTAATCTCTATACGTTGTATGTTGTCCCTAAAGGACAAGATAGGAGAACTGCTATCCCCCGTCCAATTATATCCAGAAGTCATAAAAACTAGTGTAGTGTAAGTATGTAAGATGCATAGCATTAGACCACACCAATTACACCTTTATAATGGTTCGGTCCAATGGAAACTAATAAGTGACTTTACCATATGCATAGGTGACAAGAGTCCCAAGACTTTGTACTTTCTACCGAAGATAACCACCCAGACTCAAAAACTCGATCAAACATGCCATTAAATCTACAGAACCTAATCAATTTTGAACTCTTTGCCTGCAAATGAATATTTATTCTGTGATGCTCATCTGTTGAGAGGAGCATAAATATAAAGGTCCTTTTTAATAATAGACAATGACAGCAAATTGAATATAAGGTTCTAACTGTTTTCCTAAGTTTGATGTAGCAATATGTGTTAAGTGCTCAGTCAGTTAACTAGGGCCAATCTCAAAAAGAAGAGGAAAGAGTTTCCTGCCAAGGAAAAATAAATAGGAGATTCATATTAGCCTTACAGATTGATCAAATAATCAAACTCTCTAGAACTAACAAAACCGCAAATCACTACAACATTGAAAAGGCTTATTTCATAGCAAGTGGAAATGTGGAATTGAGAAGTAAACCGTCAATGAATAATAGGGAAATTGTCTGTATTAACCCTAATGTTGCAAGATCGCTGAGTTGTCACCTACACTTTTCGAGTATTATCCAAAAACTCCAAATTTTCCTCTCAACAAATTTAAAACATTTTTCTGATCAAGTCCGTTATTAAAGACAAAGTCTAAAACTATGATTAAGAGCTAATTTGCAATGATAAATGCAACAGAAGTACTGAATTTTTTCTCTATCCTCACCATCATTCATAGCCCCAAGTCTCCAACCATCCCAGCTAATATTCCCACCCCTCTCTTGGATCCGCAATGCAACCTCCCCTCCCATCTCCTGATCACAACTCCCAGCATTCATCTCCCTTCCTCACCCAGCCACTTTCCTTCGGTTGAGAAGGCTATCGGAATTACCTATTCTCTTCTCCTTTACCCCAGCACTATTTCAGCACCTCTGCCGACATTTGATATCACTGGTGTAAGCTTTATGCAACGTCGAGCACCTGTCTGAGCTGTCTCATACTCCACCAGTGCTTGTCAACATCTTCACAAGCAGGTCGGGGTACATGATTCGGTTAAGGAGCTTGGAAAAGTTGCAACTTGCAGGAACAAAGGGGAAGGGTTGTTATGAAAATGAGGAATGATATGGAAGACAGCGAATGTCTTTCTTGGTGTTTCATTTGAGAGAGAATCTGTAGGGACTCGATAGCAATGGCTTGGAGGGAGTAAGAGAGGTGAGGAGGCGAGGGAGGGGTTGATAGGAGACAAGGTGGCTGTGCCATTGGGGAATGTGAAAGGAAGAAGCGCAGTGCCCGAGGAAGGGTGGCGACAAAAGAAATAACCATTTAGTTGTAAATGAAATTTTAGTTCAAATACTGAATTAATCCCTAGTTTTTTGGATTCGCTCAAGTAGCCTACAAATTGTGCACTAATTTGATTTACAATCTACTTGCACACGAGTTTCACCAACTGAACAACACACATTAGAGACATTTTGAGGTGTCTACAATTAGTTTGTCTGAATTCGTGTTTGATGGCTAAAATTAGCGAATTAATTAGTTGTGTGGATTGAGAAAATATATGGAACCTCAAGGATTGGCTAGGGTTGGACGTCACGCGTAGAAGCTTAGATCCACAATATATTCATTTACATAAGAATTTACTAAGTTTTGATGTTGGCTTTGTTTCCAAAAGAAGATGAAGGGTATAATGTAATATTCATTTAGATAAGAAAATAGTAAATTTTGCATTCATCATTATATCTGGCTTGTATTTTAGTTTTGGTTATTTGTTATCGTCCTTTATGAAGAGTCTTTAGTAAGATTATAATGTTTGATTTTCTATATTTCATGGTAGTTTACCAATAAATTTTGTATGTTAAATTCTACACATCAAAAATCAACTAAAAGAATTTTACGAACCCAAACGTTATGTTTTATTATAATATAACACTCCTCCTAGAGTACATTAACACTCATTTACGAGTGAATTACATATGTACTAGAAAGCTGACTAATTGTTACCTATTGTAACTTAATTACACATGTTCCATTTTTCTATGGAGTCAAAGATCCATTAGTCACTGGTTCCGAATTATGATGGAATAAAGCAAAATGGCTCATTAAAAGTGAGTCATGGTTTAAAATCTCAGCCGAGGCATGTCGTATCGCCCGAGATGTATCGGTATCGGAGGCGGCCCATACGAGATATCCCGAGATGTATCGGGTAAATTAAAAACAGGAAAGGGCGGCGGATTTATAACGTATATCGGCCAACTCGGCCCGAGACGGCCCTCAATGAACGAGTTATAATTTGTACCGACCAAATTTTGTAATGAAAAGCTATTACAAATTGCATAGCATTGGTCTAATTAATTATTCTAAATAGTAGTATTAATCTTAATATGAAATAGTCAATAGATGATAAAAAATCTACAAAAGCTTGTAAAATAAATCACCGGATAACCGCAACGCGAAGCACGCGGCCGAGTCAGGGACGATTCTGCGGCTACGTTATCTCGACCGTGATCGCGACCGATACCGTGATTTTAAACCATGAAAGTGATTGCGGTTCTCTGTATTGTGTACTGTGAAGTACCAGTCATTCAATGTAGTTTTCGACACAATTCTCATCTTGGGTCATTCAGAAACATCTTTGTATTTCTAACACAAGGGTAAGAGTGCGCACATCCGACCTCTCCTTAACCCACAATTTGCCTAAGGCACTAGAGTAATGGGGTAATGTTGTTGTAACTTAATTACACAAGCTCAAAATAGTTAATTTTCCACCCATAATTTATGGGGAAAAAACCCGTTCAAAAGCAATGATGGTAAAGCTCGTAGATGAGAGTGACATCTATGAAAAGAGAACTCGAGGCTAACATACATAAATTCCCTAAATAACAGGTAAAGTTGAATCAAACCAGAAGATAATAATATGCAAATAGAATCAAACCAGAAGTTTGATCATCTACAATCTACATGCATCTCTATGAAAGTCTGAAACTATATATAGATTATATGCAACAAAAAGGCTCGCTAAGAGCATATGTAACCTTTTACACTTGAAGTTATCTTTTATTTGTTTTTTCAGAGTAGTCACTAGAAGTTATCTCATAACAGAAAGGACTAATTTTGTTGTTAACATACCAGAGATAGAAGCCGACATGTTCAACAGATGAAGATGATTCACATCCTTATGAGATGTTAAATTTGGCTTAAACTGCTTACCCTATTACACAAATTTTCAACATTTAGAGGTCATACTTGCTAGAATAACCAAAAGCACATTTGCAACTAGAAAAGTAGAAAGCAGAAATTTTTTGTCAAACGAACATCAAGATATAATCCGATAATAGCAATTACCTTCCTTTTCTTGAGTATCTTGATGTGACATTTCTTAACATAGTGCATCAAATGATGACGGGAGTGTCGTACTGACAACTGATCATACACCTCAGGATTTGCAGCCAGCCAATCAGATATTTCATTGGAACTGATAACATCATCCAAATCTAATGACTCTAACCACGAATAAACTGGACGCCACTGATCAGTACGCTGAAAGCGAGCTGGATTTTCACCGCGATTGACATGTTTAACCACCTGTGAGTAATAGACCATATGACAGAATGATGTTCATTACAAAAATATCTATGAAATATAGCAATGTAAGAACAGACGATTAACCATCCACTGGACATAAAAGAATTGACAAAATACAGCAAACAGTAGAAAAAACATTGAAAAAATCCTCCTGTGAAATATGTTCAGAGAAGAAACAAGTGTTTGTTTCTTAGTTACTTCATATGTTAGCTCGACTCTCTATATAACCTCGCGTACTCGTATCAGATGTGGGGTATAATAATCGAATACTTCATTTTGAGCAAAATAATATAGTATGAGAATTTTTCATGAATAGCGAAGTGAGACACTTGTACATGTCCATGTCAGGTACTTCTAACCTGATAAGTAACATAGTGCGCAGCTGCTCAAACAACAAAGTGAAAAAGTAACATAGTATTCAGCTGCTCAAACAACCAAGTGTAACATTATGTAGTAGACGTAACTCCCAAAAAAATAGTGTTTTTGCATATAATCACAGCTGCAATTACGTTTAGACAGCAGCTTTTTTTTGGGAGAGATGTAGTTAGTGTGTGTGTGCGCGTGCGCGCGCTGGGAGGGTGTGATTTTGTCCCCAACAGTAATGGGAGTAGTGGAAAGCTTCCCATGGTTTAAATGGGCATAAAATGATGTACGCAATCATTTTTAATACTTAAGAGTAGTCATGATAAATTGCAATTTTGCAATATTAGATCACTTCAAACAAAATATATTAGAATACACACTTAGTAGAAGAAACATTTACCCTTTGTTTGGATTAAGGGGCATAGAGGGGGTAAACAAATTCCTTTGTTTGGTTAACAAATCGGGCTTGGATAAATCATTTTCCCTATTACAAGACAACTTTACAAAGTATAATCCCTCCAACACAAGAGCGAGTCGGGGACTCCACCTTATCAAATGGTGGAGCAGATGCTAACCATTGTTGAAAAAACGTGAGAATTGACTTTTCTGGTACGCTAATTTACGCTTTAACCCTATTAGTTAAGTTCGTCAGTTCCCTATACCAATGCATTGATACTCGTAGATGTTGAGTAATAATTTCGCTACACCATATTATAAATTCTGGAGTCGCCCCTGCTCCAACATAAGAAAGATTTTGAATGATAACAATCATAGTACCAAGGATACATTCCCCTCCACTTCCCCTCCCTCCCTCCGTTTCCCTGCTCTCCTCTTCCCTCCTATTTTCATATCCAAACAATGCAGAAGAGAATTCCCTTTTTTCAGCATGGGAAACATATTACAGCTCAGTATTCGGTCCAACATTCACTCCCAATGAACAGTTAATAGCTTCTCAAAAAACAAGTGTATGATTCTCACAGTTGATTACAGTATTACATTGAATTCACGGGATTTCTTTCTTTACTTTTCACATAACGAAATGTATATGGGTAATTCTAAATGTTCAAATTTTTAAGCGGATTTATACACAGCAACCAGAAGTTTCAAAACAAAAGATTACAACTTTTTCACGATATGAATCAATGCTGAGCCGGCAATAAGCAATAGGCAAGACGGCAAGAGCCAATAGCGGATTTACGTAGAAGACTTCGAAGTCCCGGGGCACCGAAGAGCTAAAAATTCAGTACATTGTACTTAACAAAGTTACATATCAGCACAATTCATCATCCTTTGGAATAATAGATCCTAAACACCGAAATCGAAAGTCGAAACCTTTTACAACCTCCCTTACTGCCAATGTGACACTATTTCACTAAACCCTAACTCCAATTGTTGGAATTGACACGGTAACGGTAACTTGATCAAACACATAGAATAAATACTTGATTCTAAATATTTGCGATAACAAATTAGATTATAAAATATAGAATCGATGATGAGAAAGATAATTTGGGGAAAATACCTGGGTTTGAGATTGTAAGGAGGAGGAGGAGTGTATTTCGGTAACGCCAACAGAAACAATAGCACGCTCTGCGTTTTCTGTTTTCTCTTCCATTTTCCCCTTTTCTCCCAAAGCTTTGCTGAGTAACTAGAAACCACAGAGGGAGCCAATTTCACATTAATTTTACCGGTTGTGCCTTCCGGTCTGACGATATTGGATTACCGACTTGCGACTAATTAAGAGTTACTTCGTACATGTTGTGACTCGGTCTGGTTATGGTCTGGAATTTTTGTATTATGGTCTGGATTTTTGTTGATTTCAGCTTCGGTCCAGTCCGACCCGGTCTTGGTTCGGTTCATAGCCTTAGTTGCAACTAGACCTGACAAATTGATTACTCGGGCCGGTTTGGGGAGGGTCACATAGGGTCAGGTCGTTTTCAAGTCCAATTTATGTTATTTTTTTGGTCGGGCCTCCAATTAGGTCATTCAGGTCGAGTCATTATGGGTTGTTAGGGTTATTTCGAGTCATGATTTAAACTTAATTAAGTCATTTTAGGTGAATTGGGTCATTTCAGGTCAATAAAGTCGGCTTAGGTCACTTTTGAGTCATTTCCAGGGCTAAGGTCACTCTAATCGAGTCATGTCATTCGAGTTGGGTCAACTTTACCGGGTTTAGTTACAACTGATGGAATTGAAAAAAAGGTTCTTTTTTAAACTAAGTGTACCTCAAATTATTTCGGAAACATAGTAATCACTTTGTTTATTTTATATTTTCTTAAAAGACACATCACAAATATTTCACAAACGTATGGAAATAAGATGAATGGAAGGTGTACAATTTTGGCAAATTCTTTCGTGAAGCTAACATAGTTGTTGACTTAATGGCTTTTATTGGATATACGTGTCCAACTCTCTCGAGGTGGTTTGAAAGCCTAATGATTTTTTAGAAGGTTAACATTTTAAAAATAAGACCCTAATTTAAAAGTGGGACTGTAGTTTATATTAGTTAGACCCTCTTCTTTTGGACTTAAATTGATGAACTTAACTTATTTTTTCTGAACTTTTCTGAACTTAACTTATTTTTGCTGAACTTTTCTGAACTTAATTTTGCTGAATTTTGCGAAGTGAGTAACTAACGAGAAACAAGAACTACACAAAGTCGGTGAGCTTTCTCGACAGTGAAGCCAGATTTTTCGTCCATGACCATATTTTCCGAGGTGACGCCATTTTCAAACATCCAATCAAACCCATGAATGAGTGACGCAAGCATTAAATGAATCATCCGCAGGGCCAGTGGCATGCCCGGACAAATCCGGCAACCTGGACCAAATGGAATTAATTAAAAATTATGACTTTTGACATCGATCGTTGATCCTATAAACCTTTCAGGCTCAAACTTCTCTTGGTCATCCCAAGTCGTAGGATCTTTTCCAATGACCCATACGTTAAGTAACACCATTGTGTTTTTAGGAATTGTGTAACCGAACATGTTTACGTCAGAGTCGACTTTCCTGGGTACTGGGAACGGAGCTGGAGGGTGTAATCGCAATGTCTCCTTGACGATTGCCTGCAAATATGGTAGCTCTGTAATATGACATTCTTGAACTAGATGTCCTTTTTCGACCGTTTTTTCAAGCTCTGCTTGCAAAATTTTGAGTTTGCTAGGATTATGTATTAGTTCTGTCATTGCCCACTCAAAGGTGTTTGATGTTGTTTCTGTTCCTGCAACAATCAAATCCTAACAAGGGAAAAATTTAAGACACCAACATTACAATAATGATTAACTCATTTATGGACGAGTGTAATGATAAATACATCCATTTTTAGGATTGTATTTAAGCGTTAAATACCTTTCAAATGGTATTGACTTAGAAATTGAAGACTAAATTACTCATAAACCAATCCCCTTACTACTAATAGAATAAAAATTCTCTTACTTTCCCTCCAAATACTTCTATGTAAATAAAGAAACAATTAAAAAAAAATTTTCCTTAAACTATTATCTTTAGAGTAAATTGTCAATTACACCCACAGTTAATCCACTTTTTTTCAATTACTCCCACTTCAAAAAATTTTTATAAATTACACCCAAAATATATGCTCAGGTTACATATTGCACCCAGAACCAATTTCAGGTGGAAAAATTTATGAATTGACTA